>ML779224.1:1660658-1677839 GCA_009831015.1 Picea engelmannii
GAGATACAAGAGTTTTAGATTGAATCTTGTATTAGTCAAAGTTGTAGAGCTTGATAAGGATGACTGCAAGGTAAACATGATTCAAGGAATGTAGGCTAAAGGATACATATGGTTAAGAAAGGAAGTGATGCCATCTTTAAGTTATGCCCAATTGGTGGCTATTGTAGACCCACTATTTGGGGGTAATTCAAGAAATTCATGGGAAACTTGCAGGTGAGAGATCATCCTACTAGTGAACTCCTATAGAAGTTTTGGGGGGCAATCCTAGAAGAGGTATGGAAAATAAGCTAGAAGTAACTCTTCATAAGTATGGAATTCAAGAGTAATTTTCAAAGCATGGGAAAACCTAACTTGAATCAAAACCAAGAGGGAGAGAAAAACATAGAGAATCCCATAATGTTTGGAAGGGGAAAAGAGAACTAGTTTTCCTAACATTGGTAGGATGCCACACATTGGTAGGAACCCTTTTCACCCTCTTTAATTATTTTCCCAGCTCTAATGTTTTCTGACATTCTTCCCCACAGAATTATACTGAAACAAATATCTATTTTTTGTTCGCTGAGAAGACCCGCAAACCCTTTTTGAAGCGTCATTATTATAGCAAACTTGTTGCAACATCCGTCAAATGCACCATATTTATAGATTTTGTAACGTCGCAATTCCAACGTAAAAAATTCCTAAGTGACCATTGGTATTTTGACTTGGTGAACATACTAAGGTGACAGTTGGAGGGGAAAACCTAGTTTCCAAAACGTCGCAATTGCGACATACATCTTCACAAACGTGGCAAGAGAGATGTTCCAGTGGAAAACGTGGCAAAAGAGACGTTCCAGTGGAAAACGTGGCAAGAGTGACGTTAACGTGGCAAGACCAACGTTAACGTGGCAAGAGAGACATCAACGTGGCAAGAGCGACGTTATCGGGCAACATGATTTTTTTTTTTTTTAAATTTCCTCTATTTTGTGACAATATGGACAATTTTGTCCATAACACCACAAATAAAACGTCGGAATTTTTACAATATGTACTAGTGCTTAGTTCTCTGTGTACACCGTGATATAACAACAACCATTAGCATCCAAATAATCAATATGCCAGTGAAAAACTATTCAATTATTTTAGGAAGAGACTAGCAAGCCTTAACGTGTGGATATATTTATCTTGATGGAACACATCTGTATGTCCCTCAGAACAAAAATAACATTATAGTCCTTAGGGAAGGAAGAATTTCACCATATATAGAGAGTGTTCCCCAATATAACATAAACTATCTTGAAGAATATTTGGGAGTATACTTTATCTTTGCGGAATGGGAAAATGATAGGTTTATTGGTGATTTAATTCAAATGGAAAAGATGTTGTTCTAATGAGCATCTTGGTTTATTCTGCTGCACATATATTTTGAATGGTGGATTTAAACTCCAAACATGAAGTTGTATATGGTTATGGCATATTTCACTTATGATTTATCGTTAAGTATCATGCACCATTGTTAAGGTTTATAAGGGTGGCAGTGCTTCCCTAGAAAAAATTGGGGACATACAACATAATTTGTGCTAAGTGTTAAGCGTGCACATTAGGCTTGAAAAATTTATGGAAGGTGGCATATCCGACTTTGTATTGAAATTTTTATGGTAGCTATAGTGGATTATGCGTTGGAGGTGTTAGTGCGCTTGTACTAGGCTATGGTTGATAGAGTTAATGTAAGCTACGACGTGCAATTGTTGCACGTTGCTCTAATCCTACCTCGAGGTCACCACCCTCGCTTGGTTCGCATTTGGTTGATTTCTTGGTTGGTGTTGCCTCCATTTTTCTCGACCTTGGAGGAAATAGTCGTTTTAGTGGTTTTCCTTGGCATTCTACATACATGTATGAAATCTCTTACTGCTCCATCCATGAAATATAGCTCTACTCATAATTAAATCATAATGTTATCTCTTGCATTTTCTTACAAACTGTGTTTTCCAGAGTTTAATGCATGTGGGTATCTACTGTGTAATGGCATTTAAATGGAGTTCCTCCATGTTGGCGTTTAAGTGTTCAAGTTGATTCATAGTCGAAATTTCCTTTTTGTTTGAATGACATTGCGTCCAAAATATGTGAATGCTTTTTTGCTATGCCTATTAGAAAACAATTATGGGAAATGTTGTTCGGGTTTCACTCGTCTCTGGTCATTAAAATTCGAGGGTTTTCTTCTCCCTCTAATATAAAAGAATGGTTGTTTGCTTAATGTCATTAGTCTTGAAATATTTGTAGCTCCTTCAAACTGCCTATCAATTGTTTGAATATATATGGGCACATTTTCTTGTGGCCACCATGATGAGTCTGTAGAGAGGTCTGTGGAAGGTATTTTGTGATAAGAGATGGTTAAAAATTTATTTTTTGCAAAACCCTTGAAGTGTTCACCTTCGTGTTCGCCCATACCTCAGTTCTTTTATTTATGAGTCACAATTTCAAACTCTCAGCTCGATGTCTATTATCAATGGTTATTCCAACATTTGAGAGGTTGGCTATTCGCATATTATTTGTCATGTATCCATGGGGTTTTGTCGATTTTTTTAAATGTATGATGTTAGAATAATAACACCAAGTTCACTCGGTTCTGAACCTAGTCTGTTACACAAAAAACATTGAAAGTTGTGACACCTGCCTCATATGTTGAAGAGTTGTTGACTTATGTGGTGTTCCATTGTGCACTTGGTGTGGTTTGTTTTTAGTAGTGTTGAATAACTCTATTGGAAATCTATTATTAAAAAAAAAGAACTCTGCGAATAAAGGAAATAAAAGTGTACAATGGGAATATTTGTTATTTTCATTAAATCTTGATTCGTTGGTTGATTATCCACAGGGGATTTTTGGTCGATTTTGGAAAACAGTATAATGTTAAGATAAGAGAACACCAGCTACACATGGGTTTCAAACCCAATCTATTTACACATCAACTATTTAAGGTTGGTTGTTGTCTTATGTTGCGTTCTCAACCCCATTGCGCACTGGATGTGGTCCGTTTTTAGTTGTTGGAATGATTATGTTGACAATCTATTATTAAAAGAACTCAACAAATAAAATAAATAAAGAGTGTACAATGGACAGTCTTGGAGCTTTCCTGGGGTTTTGAAATATCAATATGTTGGATTTGACTTACTAAACAAAGAAAATTTTTGGCAATTATTTTATTGATGACAATGGCATTTTTTGGGTATCATTGCATGTAATAGAACAATAATCATTTTCCCTCTCATTATACCATTTTTCGCTCACTATATTCCCCTCATCCTCCCAAATACATTAAAACACTCCATGTTCTGTTACTATGAATTTAAAATTCTTTATGGAAAGAGAAATGATTAATATAAAAGTTGGTTAACGAATGGTGTTTGGAAGGTTGGATTTAGATACAACCTCTGTTACTTTTCATTTTCCGAATAGTATTTGTTTATCTTGCCCCATCCATGCTACCATTTTTCGCACATTATAAACCCCTCATATTCCCAATAGCCCTATCATTCCCTATTCAAGTGGAAATGGATGATGAAGTTTTAAGGTGTTAATGGATGGGTTGCATGTGTTCTGTGGTGAATAATAGAGCCAACTTTTTTATTTTATTTAGGTAGATTTTCATCCATGGATTGTTAATATGTTTTCATGAAATGTTGGAATATTTCTTTAGGATGAGCTTCTTTAATAGAGGTAGTAATGGCAGAGGCAATAGAGGCAGAGGAAATTGGCAGAGAGGCCATAGAAGGCCTCGATTTTCAATTCATTTTGATGTTGATCCACAGGAATTAAATCAGCTCCTTCAATATGGGTTCTTCAACTTAGTTGGCCATGGGATCCTCCAACCCCAACCTGAAAGACCTACCTTCCAAGCACATCAAAATGTTTCTGGTATATGTGTTCCTCCTCATGTGTCAATGCAACCAGAACCACTTGCCAACGATGTTTGGCAAGAGATTGTCCACTAGCCTGGTGTTCATCACCATGGTTGGCCCACTTCTTCTTTACCATTACCCCCTCTGCCACTGCCAAAGAATACAATTTCCCAAGCTGATCATGTTGTCTCACCCGTGCAGTCTTCTCATGCTAGTAAGAGGTTAAAAATCAATGTTCCCAAGCCTGTGCAAGATAAAGGAAAAGGAGTGGCCACTCCTTCCAAGTCATCTAAAGAGTCCTTTGAATATGTGTCTTCATGTTTTCATCTTAAAGATTATTGTTCTCATGTTATCAATGCAGTCCAGCCTCAAGGTTCCAATTAGCCTAAAGCTGCCACATAAAGATCAAAAGAGGAAAACAATGAGAAAAGGCCAAATGCCTCTCATGGTAAATATGGTTTTTAATGATGATTTATGTTATTTCTTATTGAGGAGAGTATTTTTATTGTGACAAAGTTTTGGACAACACACTCATATTTAGGTAGTTTTTTTGGATAGCAAGCACATATTTAGGTAGTTTTTTTGGACAACATGGACATGATACATTTTTGGATATGGTCATATTATATTTTTCTGATATTTAAAATGTTTGATCCTAATTATGAGAACGAGAGTTACAAAAAGGATATTTGAATCAAATGATTGAGTTTTATATTTCATGTTTGATGATTACTAAAAGAAATAATTGGGAGTCACAAAGGGTCTCACCTATTTAGTTATTATTTAATTAAGACACTTATTTATATATATTATTATTATTTGTCTCAACTAATTAGTTAATCTAATTAGACTTAACTAAGAAAAGGTAGTTGAACTACCATAACCTATTGAGAAGGAATAAAATCTCAATGAAAGGAAGAGACAAGGGGGAGAGAATAGAAGGAGAACTACAACCATAAGGTTTGCTCTATACTAGTGAGATACTTTCATTTTCATTCATTCTGAGTTTACTAGAAGGCTTAACCCTCTTGATGACAACAAGGTCTTATTGAAGGTAGTAGGATTCAAAAAATGAATCACATATTTTAGCAGCTTGTTTTAAAGGTGTATGATTTATCTTTGGCAGTCTGTGTGTTCTTGTTTATTGATGGATTGAATTTCATGACTGATAAAGAATATATTGGAGAGTCAAATGAAAACATTTTGTGGAAAGCTGAGCCAAATCTTTAGCTTCAGTTTTATTTTTGTTGTTAGAGTCTTTTTGTATGGTGCCCATCGAAGCCTTCTAGATCTGACTTTGGTCCCTACCCTCATAGGGGTTTGTAAAGAGAACTCAGTTTTGTATCTCATAATGAAATAAATAATAAAATCAGATTATTGTTTCAGTATCACACATGTGTTTTAATGATCTGGTTCATCCTTTTGCTTTTATCTCCATGTACACATTATTTTAATTTCTATACACATTCATGTAACTTTTATTTAAGTTTATTTCTTTGCACTGTTACATATAATATATAAAAACCAACCTTGATCACTTATACATTAATACTTGTGGATTAAGTGATTGTCTTAAGGCTATAAACCCTAGGTGACATTCCCAACTATATTTCCTTAGCCCAACAAGATCTGAAAATGCTTGAGTAAGGTTTTCCATACCTTTTCCTCAACATTTATTTGGTGACCATACTAGGGATATCTTCCATATCTCTCTGGTTGATTGTATTCCTGATTATCTTTCGTTTTTTTGATTTATCTGAATACTCCTTGACTAGTTTTTTCCATGATAGTACATGCTACAAGACAACCCACTATTGGAAATGGTCTTGATGATCAAACTAGAATTGCCTTAACCTTATTCAATACTATTTTAGAAACTGCTAGTATTTGCACCGAACTTAAATGCTCTTGGGAAGTAATTGAAAGGGATATAAGTATTTGTGAATGTTGGGAAGCCAGGTAAAGGAAACCTGAAAATCAACAGCAACCTCCCTTTTCATACCTCTTTGGTTCTTCCTTTCATGTCCTCAAATCCCCGCATCTCTCGAAGGAGAAGAGGATTGTCCCCTGAAGCTACTCCTATTTTTGAAATAGGAAGGAGGAAAATTGTTTTATCAACACAAGAAAGTCCTTTAGGAGAAATTTATCTGATTCTTCTAGTTCACCTTTATCACCCTTACCTATCACCTTCAACATGACATATGCAGGTAGTGGTAGTGGAACCAGAGGTGCCTCCACCTTGCAACCTTCTGCTTCATCAGTAATTGGTAGTATATATATTCATCAAGTCCATGTTCAATCCACTACCAATCCTACTAAAGTGATAAAGAAATATGGTCTTTTCCAATTTGAGGAAGATGCTATGACCACCTCATGGAATGTGTCTTCTCCCTTGAATCTGGCACCTGCTACTCACCCATTACCAAAGTTTAACGAGAATTTACCTAGGCTTTTGGGAAATAATAATGTTAAACAGATAAACACCTAGTAGAATTTTCTAATGCTTGTCATAACATAGGGGCTAATGATAACGACACTTGGATGCACTTATTTGTCAACTCCCTCGAAGGGAAAGTTGTAGCATATTTTTTTGATCTCCCTCCCAAAATTATTTCCACATGGGAAGAAATGGTTTATTGGTTCAAGTCCACTTATGGAAAGTCCAAGAGTCTAGATGAGAAGTTAAGGGAATACAACAATATTGCCTATAAAGATGGTGAAACCATTAAATCTTTTAACCTTCGCTGCACCAAATTATACAATCAAATCCCTGAACCAATTTGCCCTCAAAATCAAGTTTCTTTCATGCATTATTGTAATGCACTACCTTCTCCATATCGTCATAGAATCGAAGAGAAGGCTATTGAAAATATTGGTTCCTCTCTTCATACTTGTCTAGAATATGAGGAGCAACTAGAAAGAATGGGTCTCCCTAAAGGGGAATTGGTCAAGCAAACAAATATGTCTTCCCTCCTACAACTTGTGCAAGATATGAACAATAGGATGACAGCCTACAAATGAACGAGAAGTGTTTCTTCACCTACCCCTTGGGCATATTCTTCTTCCTCAATGCCTTTTAGGAATACTAATGAAAATACTTTTCAGCCAAAGGCCATTATGTCTCGCAGTTGGTGTAACTTTTGAAATCATGAAGAAAGTACTTGTGAAGTTAATAAAAATGTTAGAGATAAGACCTTTGGCAAAAGGACCGATACCATGGTCACTATTTTAGATTGGGTTGAACCAGAGGATGTTATGGTAATCAATACTGGGAACCAATCTTACACCGCCAAGGGTAAATATGACCCTCCTCATACTTCTTCCACCCCAAGCTCATCTTCTCAAAGTATTGATACAAAAGTTGTCAGAGTTTAGGATAATCAAGGAGTGCCTTCCCCTCTTCTCTCTTCGAAATATAATATCCTTAATCAATTGGCTAATATCAAAATTGATGTTATTCTTTTGGACATAGTTGTCATCCCAGATCAACAAAAACATCTCAAAAACTTTATGGAAGGTAAAACTTCTACCATAGCCAAACTATTTGAAGAGTTAAAAGAATAGGATTCAACTGTAAATAAGATAGGTGTAAATAATTTTAGGAACCCTGTAAAAAACCCCCCTTTTTATATTTCTGTAAACATTCTGGATAAAATAAATCATTGTTGCCTAATTGATGGGGGGTCTAGTCGAAGTGTAATGTCAAAAATTATCATGGAGGAGCTAGGCTTGTCATGCACTAATGAAAATTTTAGAAGCATGCTCTATTATAATAGTTTGCAACAATAAAATATAGGAGAAATCAAGGATGTAACCTTAGTTCTCTTCGCACACCCCGATATAAGAATAACCATTAGCATCCAAGTAATCAATATGCCAGTGAACAACTATTCAATTATTTTAGGAAGAGACTAGCAAGCCTTAACAGGTGGATATATTTCACTTGATGGAACACATCTATATGTCCCTCAGAACAAAAAGAACATTATAGTCCTTAGGGAAGGAAGAATTTCACCATATATAAAGAGTGTTCCCCAATCTAACATAAATTATCTTGAAGAATATTTGGGAGTATACTCTATCTTTGCGGATGAGGGTGACACTATCCTTGAACCAATTGATTTTTACGATGGCATGTGGCATATGCATTTCGATGGCTTGTGCTCAAACGAAGGTAGTGGGCCCAACATCATTCTATATTCTCCTATAGGTAAAATCCACATTTTTTCTTATAGGTTAGAATTTTCTTGCACAAGCAATGCCACTGAGTTTGAGGCCTTACTGTTAGGCATCGAAAATGCATATAACCTTGGTTGTGGCCACCTTACATTTTTTGGTCATTCTGAACTTGTTGTGAACCTTGTACATAATATTTATTCGCCAAGAAACAAGTTGCTTAAATGCTATATCCAAGTTGTTTGGATGCTCATTTCAAATCTATTATCATTTAGCATCACTCATGTTAAGAGGGAACTTAATTCAATGGTTGATAGGTTAGATTTGTTTGCAACATCTCCTACCAGACAAATTTTACCTAAACGACCTGATTGTACATTCCAATCTCTATATCGTCCTCACATCCTTGATAACGTAGAGTCATGGAAAGTTTTCCTGAGTGATGAAGTCATTTTGATTTCATACAAAATGAACCGTTTAAGCCTAAAGAAATCATATCTATTGAAGATGACAAATTTCCTAAGGGCTTGAATCCTCTTGAAAGTTCATTTTCGTCGAGTGATGTAGGAAAAAAAGAGACAGATAAGGAAGAGGAGTTGAAAAGGAAAGTGGGTGATACCATTTCCTCGCACCTTGGGACACCCAAATCTCCAAAGATCATTAAACTAGGTGCCCAATGTTCTGATGAAGAAAAAGTGAAATTCACTTAGCTACTCCGTGAGTTTCAAGATGCTTTTGCATGGTCATACGAGGATCTTCATAGTTTTTATACTTTTCTCATATAACATTCCATTCCTATCAAGGTAGGGGTAAAACCAGTTAGGCAAAAACAAAGAAGTATTAACCTTGTGTTTGAAGCTACTATTCAAAAAGAATTGGAAAAGTTGTTAAAAGCTAATATAATATTCCTAGTTAAGTAGTGATATAAGATTATGTGTCGATTTCCATGCATTGAATAGAGAAAGTGTCAAAGACCATTTTCTGCTTCCTAATATGGAAATTATTTTACAATAGGTTCCAGGGTCACAAATGATGTCCTTACTTGATGAATTTTATGGATATAATCAAATCAAGGTGAAAAGGACTGATAGGTATAAAAACACCTTTACTACACAATGGGGCACATTTGCTTATGAACGCATGCCTTTTGGCTTGTCTAATGCAGGTGCCACTTTTCAAAGAGCTATGCAAATATCTTTTGATGATTTGATTGATAAAATTATCCAAGTTTATCTTGATGATTTGACTGTTTATTCAAAGAACCAGTTGGATCATTTTGGTCATCTTAGAAAAGTTCTCATGTGATACATAAAATTTGGCATTTCTTTAAATCCTTCCAAATCTATTTTCAGTGTCACAAAGGGAAAACTCCTCATTCATATTGTTTCTGATTCAAGAATAAGCATAGGCCCTGAAAGGATTACTAGAATTCTAAACCTCCCTGCCCCCACCTCCAAGGAAGAAGTTCAATCTTTCATGGAAATTATTAATTTTGTCCATAGGTTTGTTCTTGATTTTGCTTTTATGTTTAAACCAATTCATAATCTTATGAAGAAATATTTTTCTTTTTCTTGGATAGATGGTGTCGAAAATGATTTCCTTAGGATTAAGAAAGAAATCAGTTCCGCACCAGTTCTGGCGAAACCAGACTTTGAGAAAGATTTTATCATATTTACCAATGCCACCGAGGAATCAATTTCTGTTATCCTCTTACAAAGTGATGACCAAAACAATGAAAAACATGTATCTTACACGAGTCAGAGTTTATCAGATGATGAGATAAAATACTCTTATATTGAGAAACATGCTTTTTCTATTGTTAAGGCTATATAAAAATTTTGCCATTTTGTTTTAGGAAACATACGCAGGTAAAAATCCCTTTGCCTGTTATCAAGTTTCTTCTTTCAAAAACTTATCTTTCAGGAAAAATTGCACATTGGCTTGCCAAAATTCAGAAGCATGATTTGACGATTATGACTTCAAAGAAAATCAAGGGATGAGACCTAGCTCTTCACTTATCTCAACATCCTGAACCAAGTGAAGAAATTGAAGATCAAGATAATCCTCTTTTAGCTCTGTTTTATATTGAGACTCAAAATCTTGCTATATCTGAACATCCTTGGTATAAAAATCTGGTGTATTATTTGCAGTATCAAAAGTGTTCAGATGAGATGGATCTTCATCCGAGAAGGAGACTCCGCCTGCAAGCTTCCAAATATATCATTTTATGAGACTTTTTGTTTAGAAGGTTTGCTGATGGTTTTTTACTTTGATTTGTGAATGATGAAGAAGCACATAAATTGTTACACGAAATTCATGGATCATCAATTTATGTCATTCACATTGGTGGCCATTTTTCAGCTAAAGATACTTCCTTTAAAATCATAAGAAATGGTTACTATTGGCCTTTGATATTTCACGATTCCTATAAATTCGCAAGATCTTGCGATGAGTTCCAAAAATTCGTTGGGAAATAACTCCTTTCTTCCATGCCTTTACAACATGTTCTCCCGTATTTCCCTTTTTCTAAATGGGGCCTAGACTTTATTGGTCCTATCAATCCTTCACCTTTAGCGGGGCATATCTTCATTTTGACAGCCACTGATTACTTTACTAAGTGGACTGAGGCTATCACTCTTAGGCATGCACAGGATGAGCTTGTAATTTCTTTCCTAGAAACTAATATCTTTTCCATATTTGGCATTCCATTAGATATCATGATGGACAATGGCCCAACCTTCAGTTCTGAAAAATTGACTCAATTTTAGGCTAAGTTAGGGGTCAAACATTTCACTTCATCTTCTTATTACCCTCGGGGAAATGGGAAAGCAGAGTCTACTAATAATAATCTGGTTATGACCATAAAGAGGATCATAGAATACAAACCTCTCTAGTGGCACACGCTTCTCACTTATGCTCTCTGGGCAGATCGCACAACCACCAAAGCAAGCACAGACTTTACCCCATTTCAACTCGTATATGGACAAGAGGCTATTCTTCCTTCAAAGATAGAACTTTCTTCCTTACAGATGATGTTGTAGATTGAAGAATTAAATTCTTCCAATGTTCCCCAAAGTATAAATGCATTGTAATCCCTAGAAGAACACATGAATTTTTCCTTGGAGAACATAAAAAGAAGGCAACAAATTGTGAAGAAGTATTTTAACAGACAAGCAAAAGTTTTTGAATTCAAGATTGATGATAAAGTCCTGTTATGAGACTCATCCCATGCTGAAAGAGGAAGAAATTCTAAGTTTCAAAAACTATGGCTAGGTCCTTTCAAAATCGCTTTTATCCTAGGTGCAAACTCATACCTCCTAAAGGATTTGGAAGACGGATTGTTCTCTTACAGTACTAATGGCTCCCACTTGAAACATTATGTGGAACCAACTTGACCGTTAAATGCTTGTATAAAAATGATTGTTGTATATAGTCTTTTGTTTTACTGTTTTCTTTTTTACTTTGGTTTGTTGAGTTTTCAATTTCTGTTGTTTTGTTTTTCATGATTATCAGAAATAAAGTCTAGATCAATTTTACCATAACAATGTCATTCTGTAAGTATTGTTGATCAATAAATAACAAGGTATACACAATTGTCACGATGACCTCCTTTTAGACATCATTGAAATTGCTTTTTGCTTTCAACACTGTTGTAGGATACTTGATTTTGTATTCTTCCTTGTTTTTGCTATCCCTTTCTTCCCTCCATCCTGAGATCCAAATATCATATCATAAACATTCTCCTTGAAACTTTAAGAAGCATTGTATGTTACATATTGTTCAAATGTTATGCATACAAGACCAAACCCCCTCATACGTACCACTTTCCATACGTTATTCCCAAAGTCCTGTCTCATTATTATCCTTAAACCATCTTTTTTCCCCTATTGCATAACTATTCTTTTCAATAGTTTTTTTTATCATCTACTTCTACCGGTCTATGAAACCAGAGATTCAGAGTTCTGAATCTGTTAGAAATAGATTTCCCTGTGGATCCACCAGTTTGTTGATGCCCAAAAGCGAAATGTGGGGTACATGCATGCAAATTGGTTGCAATGCCTTATTATTTATATACAATTAATAATATACTAGATAGGTGGGACCCTGTATGTGATTAATGATGAATGATACCTCATATTTTTATGTGCTCATATCTATTTTACAAAAATGACTCTACAGTTTTAAAAAATTCAAAACCTCTTTCCTAGCATAATGGGAAAATGATAGGTTTATTGGCGATTTAATTCAAAGGGAAAATGTGTTGTTCTATTGAGCATCTTGGTTTATTCTGCTGCACATATAATTTTAATGGTGGATTTAAACTCCAAGAATGAAGTTGTATATGGTTATGGCATATTTCACTTATGATTTCTTGTTAAGTTTCATGCACCATTGTTAAGGTTTATAAGGGTTGCATTTCTGCCCTAGAAAAAATTGGGGACACACAACATACTTTGTGCTAAGTGTTAAGCGTGCACATTAGGATTGAAAACTTTATGGAAGGTGACATATCCGACTTTGTATTGAAATTTTGATGGTAGCTATAGTGGATTATGCACTGGAGGTGTTAGTGCGATCGTATTGGGCTATGGTTGATAGAGTTAATATAAGATACATCGTGCAATTATTGCATGTCACTCTAACCCTAACTCGAGGTCGCCACCCTCACTTGGTTCACATTTGGTTGATTTCTTGGTTGGTGTTGTCTCCGTTTTGCTCAGCCTTGGAGGAAATAGTCATGTTAGTGGTTTTCCCTGGCATTCTACATACATGTATGAAATCTCTTACTGCTCCATCCATGAAATATAGCTCTGCTCAGAATTAAATAATAATGTTGGCTCTTTCATTTGCTTACAGACTGTGTTTTTTTGAAGTTTAATGCATGTGGGTATCTACTGTGTAATGGCATTTAAATGGAGTTCCTCCCTGTTGGAATTTAAGTGTTCAATCTGATTCATAGTCGAAATTTCATTTCTGTTTGAACGACATTGCGTCCAAAATATGTGGTTTCTCTGTTTCTATGCCTATTAGAAAATCATTATGGCAAATGTTGTTTGGGTTTCACTCATCTCTGGTCATTAAAATTTGAGGGTTCTCTTCTCGCTATGATATAAAAGAAAGGTTTTTTTCTTAATTCCATTACCTTGTCTTGAAAGATTGTAGCTCCTTTGAAACTTCCTATCAATTGTTTGTATATATATGGTCATATTTGCTTGCGGCCGCCATGAGGGGTCTATAAAGAGGTATGTGGAAGGTATGTTGTGATAAGAGATGGTTAAAATGTTCTTTTTTGCAAAACCCTTGAAGTGTTCGCCTTCATGTTTGCCCAAACCTCAGTTATTTTATTGATGAGTCGCAATTTCAAACTCTGAGCTCGATGTTTTTTATCAGTGGTTAATCCAACATTGGCGAGGTTGGATATTCACATATTATTTGTCATGTATCCATGGGGTTTTGTCGATTTTTTTAAATGTATGATGTTAGAATAATAACACTAGGTTCACTGGGTTTTGAACCCAGTCTATTACACAACAAACATTGAAAGTTGTGACACGTGCCTCATATGTTGAAGAGTTGTTGACTTATGTGGTGTTCCATCGCACACTTGGTGTGGTATGTTTTTAGTAGTGTTGAATATCTATGTTGGAAATCTATTATAAAAAAAAAGAACTCTGAGAATAAAGGAAATAAAAGTGTACAGTGGGAAGATTTGTTATTTGCATTAAATATTGGTTCGTTGGTTGGTTATCCACATGGTTTTTTGGTCAATTTTGGAAAACTGTATAATGTTAAGATAAGAGAACACCAATTGCACATGGGTTTCAAACCTAGTCTGTTTACACAACAACTATTTAAGGTTGGTTGTTGGCTTATGTTGCGTTCGCATCCCCATTGTGCACTAGATGTGGTCTATTTTTAGTTGTTGGAATGATTTTGTTGACAGTCTATTATTAAAAGAACTCGACAAATAAAATAAATAAAGAGTGTAAAATGGACAATCTTGGAGCTTTCCTGGGGTTTTGAAATATCAGTGTGTTGGATTTGACTTACTAAACAAAGAAAAGTTTTGGCAATTATTTTATTGACGACAATGGCATTTTTTTGGTATCATTGCATGTAATAGAACAATAATCGTTTTCCCCTCTCATTATACCATTTTTTCTCACTATATTCCCCTCATCCTCCCAAATACATTAAAACACTCCCTGTTATGTTACTATGAATATAAAATTCTTTATGGAAAGAGAAAGGATTACTATAAAAGTTGGTTAACGACTGGTGTTTGGAAGGTTGTATTTAGATACATTCTCTATTACTTCTACATTTTCTGAACAATATTCATTTATCTTGCCTTGTCCATGCTACCATTTTTCCCACACTATAAACCCCTCATATTCCCAATATCCCTATCACTCCTTGTTCAAGTGAAAATTGATGATGAAGTTTTAAGGTGTTAATGGATGGATTGCATGTGTTATGCGGTGAATAATAGATCCAACTTTTTTATTTTATTTAGGTGGAGTTTCATGCATGTATTGTTAAGAGTTTTTCATGACATGTTGGAATATTTCTTCAGGATGAGATCCTTTAGCATAGGCAATAATGGCAGAGGAAATTGATAGAGAGGCCATATAAGGCCTTGGTTTTCAATTCATTTTGATGTCGATCCACATGAATTAAATCAGCTCTTTCAAGTTGGGTTCTTCAACTTAGCTGGCCATGGGATCCGTCCTTGACTTGAAAGACCTCCCTTCCAAGCACATTAATTTTTTTTTGGTATCTGTGTTCCTCCTCATGTGTCAATGCAACCAGAACCGCCTGCCAATGATGGTTGGCAGGAGATTGTCCACCAGCCTTTTGTTCATCACCATGGTTGGCCCACTTCTTATTTTCCATTATCTCCTCCGCCACTGCCAAAGAATCCAATGGCCCAAGTTGATCTTATTGTCTCCCCCGTGCAATATTCTCATGCTAGTAAGAGGTTAAAAACCAATGTTCCCAAGCTTGTGCAAGATAAAGGAAAATGTGTGGCCACTCCTTCCAAGTCATCTAAAGAGTCCTTTGAATCTGTGTCTTCACGTCTTCATCTTAAAGATGATTGTTCTCATGTTATCAGTGCAATCCAGCATCAAGGTTCCAATCAGCGTAAAGATGCCACAAAAAGATCAAAAGAGGACAACAGTAAGAAGAGGCTGAATGCCTCTCACAGTAAATATGTTTTTTTAATGATGATTTATGTTATTTCTTATTGAGGACAATATTTTTACTTTGACACAGTTTTGGACAACAAGCACATATTTAGGCAGTTTTTTTGGACAACAAGCACATATTTAGGAAGATTTTTGGGACAACATGGACATAATACTTTTTTGGATATGGTCATATTATATTTTTCTGATATTTAAAATGTTTGATCCTAATTATTAGAACGAGAGTTACAAGGAGGATATTTGAATCAAATGATTGAGTTTTATATTTCATTTTTGATGATTACTAAAAGAAATAATTGGGAGGCACAGGGGTCCCACCTATTTAGTTATTATTTAATTAAGACTCTTATTTATATATATTATTATTATTTGTCTCAACTAATTAGTTAAGATAATTAGACTTAACTAAGAAAAGGTAATTGAACTACCATAACCTATTGACAAGGAATAAAATCTCAATGAAAGGAAGAGACAAGGGGGAGAGAATAGAAGGAGAACTAAAACCATAAGGTTTTCTCTATACTAGTGAGATACTTTCATTTTCATTCATTTTGATTTTACTAGAAGGTTTAACCCTCTTGAAGACAACAAGGTCTTATTAAAGGCAACATGATTCAAAAACTGAATCACATATTTAACCAACTTGTTTTAAAGGTGTATGATTTATCTTTGGCAGTCTGTGTATTCTTGTTTGTTTATGGATTGAATTTCATGACTGGTAAATAATATCTTGCAGAGTCAAGTGACAACATTTTGTGGCAAGCTAATCCATATCTTTAGCTTCAATTTTCTTTTTGTTGTCAGAGTCTTTTTGTATGGTTCCCATCGAAGGCTTCTAAATCTGAATTTGGTCCCTACCCTCGCAGGGGGTTGTAAAGAGAACTCAGTTTTGTATCTCATAATGAAATAAATAATAAAATCATGTTATTGTTTCAGTCTCACACATGTGTTTTAATGATCTGGTTCACTCTTTTTCTTTTATCTCCATGTACACATTCTTGTAATTTCTATACATGGTCATGTAACTTTTGTTTAAGTTTATTTCTTTGCATTGTTACATATAATATATAAAAACCATCATTGATCCCTTGTACATTAATACCTGTGGATTAAGTGATTGTCTTAAGGATATACATCCCGGGTGACATTCCCAACTATCTTGCCTTAGCCCAACAAGATCTGAAAATGATTGAGTAAGGTTTTCCATACCTTTTCCTCAACACGGTACACCAAGTTTAACTAACCACGTCGAGGTGTACTAGAAAAATAATTCCTCAGCAAGTCAAATGTTCAAACGCAATGCCATACTTTAAAAAAAATAAATGCATTGAATAAATCACACCAGTGCCATTTAATATTATGCATCGATACACTTCACTTAACTATCTGCACCACTAAAATAATGATTTATAAAATTTAATGTAGCGGTGCAACCATTGTAATCCAATGCACTGACACTATATACAAAAATGCACTGGGACATATATTTCTCAAATTTTCATAGCGAGTCATCTCATTGGATGCCTCGTTCCCAATGCACTCACATTTATAACGTAACAAGGAATAAAAGGATGGTTCTCCACTATTATGGTGGTACTAGTGCATTAATAGTAACACCTTGTTAATATTTCAAAATCCCACCCAGTTTCAGTCTCGCTGATTTTTCAGTCAAATTTAAATGCTAAATTTAGTTTCAGCACTGTTTCAACATATGCTACAGCCGTGGTGTTTCAGCATCTGCTCCNCGGTGTTTCAGCATCAGCACAGCGGTGTTTCAGCATCAGCACAACGGTGTTTCAGCATCAGCACAGCGGTGTTTCAGCATCAGCACAGCGGTGTTTCAGCATCTAAAAACTTAACAGAAAATAAATTTCTGAACTGAAAATAAATTTCAGAATTGAAACATGAGGATAATGAACATC
>ML779224.1:1682755-1695197 GCA_009831015.1 Picea engelmannii
CAATTTCTCCCCCTTAGGGCCTAGGGAAGAGAAACACTTGCCTTGGTACATAATTTTAACACACCTTACTCTGGCTCGTTGTGTCATTTCGTTGGATGCCTTGTAACCGATGTTGTCTGATGATCCAAATTATTACCTATCCAAAAGGCTCATTAGAGGCACATTTTCCCACCATAATATGAATTAAAACTTGTTTTTGACAATATTTAATAATAAGTCATGAATATTTTTGCATGTTTCTTAGTAAATGTGTTTTGAGGTGGAATTTTGTGTATATTATACCTTTTTTTTCTAATATCTATGCCAAAATATGTCTGTAGAACCAAGCATATCGAACTCCATGAATCAAGAGAGTTAAAGGGCACCAACATCCTAAAAACAAGGGATTTTGTCTCCCTCAGAACACTACTAGCCAAGAATCAAGGGACCTTGTCTCCACCTACCTATAGAGAGTTGTTTGTTAATTAATATCCACTCTTGATCAACAATAGTTTGAGATCTAGATGTATTTAATAAGATCTTGTATTTCTCCACTTCTCTCCTCAATCTAAGAAAAGAGGTCGAACTCTCAAGACCATATATAGACCTCTATCCTAGGAGAGAAGGAGAAATATTCTTTATAATATTGTATTGAGATTTTTCTCTAATGACTTTTGTTGGAAACTTAGAGCCTTTTTTCTCTTGATGTAATACCGATGTTAATGGAATAAAGATGGTCTTGTTTTCAACTTGTTAGATTTTCTCAAGGTTCCTTGTGCTTATTGGGTAGGGCCCACTCAAGAGGAGTCAAGGACCCTATTGCAATTTTTTTTATCTCTTTTCATTTTAAGATAGTGATTAGTTAGCATTTCATTTCTTTTGAAGATTAATGTAGTTTTGCATGATTAATTCTGCTTTCTGTCAAGTTATCATTAATTGGTTAGTTACAATAGGTATCGTGTAGAAAGATTCAACATCCTATTGGAACACTCTTGGGTGTGTTTCCAAGGCTAAGAACCTTAGATATATTCCATTTTATTATAGTATAGCTTTGTTGATGCTTCAGAAGACTTACACTATCTTTCTAGGCCTCTTTTGGCTTCCTATAGGAGTTTCCCGTAGAAACTGCACAATTCCTGTAGAAACCTCCTGTAGGATTGTTTTAGCTCTAGATGTCAGTGTATCTTAATCTTATTTTCATAAGAAAAACAATAAACATTAAGAAGGCATATGACTTGCTATTGTTCAAAGGGTTAGGCATAAAATAACTTGTTTAGTTCATGCATTAGTTTAGCTTTTCTTTAATTGCATCTTTCTGTCATACACTAGAATGAATTTATTTTATGATTTTAGTTTGCTCTTTATGGTTTAGTATGATTTTAGATTAAATTCCTTTCTTTTGCAAATCCAGATTACTTGTTATTCTAATTTGGTGTGCTTTTCAACAATAGTTTGAAGTTTCTTTTTGTCATTTCAATTTCCTGCACCATTTCATGCATTCCAACCCTTGATCAGTCTTAGACCTATACTACTATCAATGCACACTTCATATACATTAAAAAACACCTCTCAAGTATGTATGAACCCTAGGTTGACAAAGTAAAGTAACGAGAAAAGGATACAATAGTGTTATTGTTGTTATTCTTAGGTCCATCACCATCGACAAAAAAATGCGCCATTAAAAAAAATACCGCTGCTACAATAACATGGTAGCACCAGTCAATTTATATTAACACTTCACACCGTGTAAGTTCATATTCAACAATTTCATTGGTCGGTGAAGATGGATCAAAACAATGCATTGGTAATGTAAAGAGCACAACACCAGACCAACTTTTCACAAATTTGCAGTGTAGTGTCTTATGGAAAGCACCGCTAAGATGCTAGGAAGTGCACCAATTGAGATAAATGCACCTGTTGTAACAGATATTGAAAATTTCTGAACTTACTGAGGCACTTTCGCCCAAATTTAACAACAGGTACTAAACCCCACACAAAAAACAAACTGATCTACACCTCATGGCCAAATTGGATAAACGAATTAAGTATGAGAGGATTCCCTTGTTGAAATATTTACTCATAATCGCTGCTACAACATGTGGCTTCTGCTGTCCGTAAACGCAGATGAATCCTTCTTTGTCTCCTCCTCATCCCTATCTATTACATAGCTACAGACACTATAAATCTTAGAGTCTTCTGTGTTCTTGGCTACTGCTTCTGCTACTGCAAGATTTTTCCAAGCCTGGGTGAACTTTTGGCATAGCAGTAAATACCGAGGATCCCCAGGACATGTTCTAGCTATTGCTTCTATCAAATCCTTTACAATTCCTCTATAAGTGTCATCCTCATATTCTCCAGGATCCTCTCTCCCAGATTCTCTCATCATCTCCACAAGAAAAGTGAGGTAACAAAGAGCGAACACAGATATTATCCACGATCGACGTTCTTGATCATCGACATCAATGTCCTTCGAAAAGAATTCGACGTCGGTAGATAGGACACTCATGGAATCTAAATCGATGGTCTTGCCAACAAATGAATCAAAACCGGTGTAACATGGCAGAAGAGGACGCTTCACATGTACCCTGGATGAAATGGCCTGGTTGTAGGCCAACGTGAATCTTTCAAAACATAATCTGCCCTTTGCATTGTTAGTGATAATATATCTCTCGAACATGCATCGATGGAAAAGGCAGAAGAATCCCCATTTCTTGGACGCCTCGGATTGTCGGAAAGTGCCAGGGACTACAACATCGAAGTACGGGATGGTGATCTATGCACCTTTGTTTATGTCTTTGGTGGCATGAACCCTCATAATTTCGTGACCTACGTTGATTCTTGCCGCATTGGGAGAACAGGAATGGTTAATGAGGAACAAACTACATCAATCTTCATCCAATAGGAACAATCACTTCCAAAGTCAGGAGTACATCATTCGATTTCGACTGCTCCTCAACCTCAACGAGGAGTTATTGGGAGTAGCTCCTTCATGACCAAAGGATGCTCTTATGTAGATGCGGTAGGACTAGGATCTATTATCGGTCCCAAAAAGAAACCACCAATAGTTACTGCTTCCATACAGGCCGGTGTTGATCGTGTTCCATCAATTGATTTCAATGAAAATGCCACTTTAAATCTTGCACATGTCTGCAACAAATCGAATTCTGTTGATCATCAACCTATTTCTACAAACGAATTTCTAGTTGGGACTGACGAAGACATCTGTTATTTGTCAAATAATTTTTCTGTCTTCAACGTAAATGCCGACAGAAAGGCCAGTACAAACATAAATCCAAATATATCCGTCGAACTTCCGGCTCTGGGTCAACTACCAATTTCTTTCTCGCAGGCAACTGAAATCATTGAAGCTCAATAGAAATAACCCTTGCATTACATCATGATAGATTCTTCACAAATGCGCATCACTTCTGCATCGTCCTCAACTCAATACGGTCAATCAATGAGTACTTTCACACCTTGAGCCACAATACATGCTCAAGAAGATTTCTTTCTAAATTTTCTCCAGGAAGGAAGTTTGTTTTTCACCCCATGGAGTCAACAAAAACCTTTGTATATCATCGAGCCTTTTCCTTGGAAACCAACTCTTAGCCGCCAATTATGGGAAAACTCACCTCAGAGTGTACTATCACCATACAGTCCCCAGGAGTCTCTTTTCTAAAATTTGCCCACTACTAAATCGTCTTTCGAGATAACTGAAAGCAACAAGATCAGTCACACTGAACTTCCCAACTGTGTACTCTGCAAGGAGCGGAAGGCTATTTGGGTTGCAGTACCTTGCACCCACAGAGATTTGTGCACCCCGCGCCGTGCTACTCTTGAATTTAGCCAGAAGATTTCACATGGAATTTCATGGGGACGATGAACAATAGTTGGTTTCGTGTAAAACTGAGCGTGTGCAAGCACAAAGAAGGCGGGATAGGTCTAGTTTTCGAGCATCCTACAGAAAACAACAGAGGAACTCCCACAAATGGGATGGAGTTGTTCGTTTGTGACAAGTAATAGTAGGTTCGTTCTCAACTCGGGAATGATGATGATTGAGCCCTCGAATTGCACCTTTAGGTTCCTGTTGCGACACAGGAGGGATATCGTTTCCTACAATGGCGGAGACCAGGGGTACCTGAACGAGTTTTTTTCAGCACACACCAATGTTTTATTGTGATCCAGAACAACAAAGATTAGTAACAGCAGAGCATCTGGCAGTCGCAGAATTCCATAAGACAAACCGTTTATTTTTAATTTATTTCTTTTAAATACTGAGTTATGTAATGTATCACCAGAGGCGATTAGTTAAATAATTGTTGGAGGAGGCTGACACAGAGGGGAGGCGAGCTGGGGAAAACCTCTTTCGAAGAGGGGCTCTTTTTGTAAGCCGAGTTATTTTGTAAGCCAAGAATGGAGTAATACAGAAGACATATTTACTTGAGACTGTGAGATTCATCACGGTCGATTCTTTCAATATGTTCTCCCTGTTGTCATTATCATATTGTTTATCTCTTCCTCATTTCAGCTGTGTTAAAATTTGTTTGGAATTCATTTTATATGATCCTTACACACAGTTGATATATATGTGTTGCGTTCTATGGTGACTGATCAGAATTCGTTCAAGATAAGCGCTCTGCATCTAGTTATCAACCTTCGTTTGCTTTCCTCTAAAGTTGTAGTGAAAATTCATCCTTGATAGATGCTTTCATTGTGATGGCCTTTCCTTTTCTTTTTCTACTACCGCATCATGATTATCAATTGCCGAAAGATAGACTTACTTTGCCTCATTTTCCGCAAGTTATACGATCACTGCTATTATCTCCTTTCTTAGGTTTTCACTTGACTCCATTCCCAATGGAATGTTTCCCTGGTCCAACCCCCAAACTTTAAAAATCCAAAACCATCATTTACCCATAAATCTGCCCACCATTTCACGCTTACTGAAGATCATATTGTGACATTGTTCGAGAGATCCCTCTCGGGTTGGGGGGGGGGGGGGGGGCAGCTTCCAATCCAAAGTGGTTCGAGGTTGCCTCGGGATTGATTTGCATGCAACCCAAATTCAGTTTCGAGTGTCAACACCTCTCAAGTATGTATGAACCCTAGGTTGACAAAGTAAAGTAACGAGAAAAGGATGCAATAGTGTTATTGTTGTTATTCTTAGGTCCATCACCATCGACAAAAAAATGCGCCATTAAAAAAAATACCGTTGCTACAA
This sequence comes from Picea engelmannii, assembly GCA_009831015.1. Taxonomy (NCBI): domain Eukaryota; kingdom Viridiplantae; phylum Streptophyta; class Pinopsida; order Pinales; family Pinaceae; genus Picea; species Picea engelmannii. The sequence goes on from ML779224.1 coordinate 1,687,956, forward strand.
TAACATGGTAGCACCAATGAATTTATATTAACACTTCACACCATGTAAGTTCATATTCAACAATTTCACTGGTCGGTGCAGATGGATTAAAACAATGCATTGGTAATGTAAAGAGCACAACACCAGACCAAATTTTCACAAATTTGTAGTGTAGTGTCTTATGGAAAGCACCGCTAAGATGCTAGGAAGTGCACCAATTGAGATAAATGCACTGATGTGTGCTATTAATCAAACACACCGCCAAGTTTTCGAAGCACAAATTTCCTCCGTGATGCGTCACATAAAAAAAACGCACTGGTAATGTGTACTACAACATAATGAGAAAAATACATAATAATTTACCATCTCAGTTCGTTTTTAGGGATGCCCCATCACTAGTGTGTTATAATACAAATGCACTTCTATCAACACATACAAAGATCAAATGAAGCATCAGTGTGTTGCTTTAAATGAAACACACCAGAGTGGTTAAATAAGTTGTATCGAGAAAAATAGTTTAAAAATTATCATTCTGGTGCGCATTGTAAAACACACCTATTAATGATGCATCATGAAAATACACCGCATCGGTTAAAATCATTTGATGCACGAACTAACATAGAGAGTCAGTGCATTTAATATAACCCAACACACCATGTGGTTCAACACCAACCCTTAAATCATGCGTTATATATCACAACACACTGCTATAGGTATCAGTGCTCAACTAACAATGATGCACCAGTGCATTATATTTAACAAATGTTTATTCGATGCCTAATGTACGATAAGGAGCATCAGACATAGTGCATGTGTATTTTTTAAGAGCACCGCTTACTTTTCCACTTTTGTGTTGGAAAACATAAACTATTTTTATTTTTTGATAAATAAAAATTAGTTATATATGTTTTTGTTTTATATTTTAAATTCATTTTATCTATATATATGTGCCTAAAAAGGATTTTATGTGAATCATATATGCCAACGATTCCAAGTGAAATAGAAGCCGGAATAAAAACAATTTAAATCACAATCTACATATGAAAAGCTACACAATTAAATTTTGTGGAGGTTTTTCTTTGCAGAGGAAAAAATATAGGTCACTCTTCGGTGCCTCTGATAATTTAGTGCATGGAATTGATCCTATTCCACTTCCTCAGTGCTCTGTCTCACATCTCTTCCTCCACGAGCCACTTGAATTTCTCCAAGATACTGTCCTCGTCATTCATGTAGCCATAATATGAACTGGTGTCAATTCACTTGTAGATCCATAAGCTTTGTCAGCATGTCTTATTGCTAAATATTAAGCATTTCCTTATCCTCGTGTTGCTCCTCCATGAAATCCTCACCCATTTACTTACTAATAAGTTCATCATGTTTCTTCTTCTCCACAACCATGTGCTTGATCATTTTATCATATAGAAGGGGAACATGGGCAACAAAATCTCACACTCTCTCTGTTGTTGGTTTCCCTTGTCCTTCTTTCCCATTTCTTCCACCACATCATCATCTTATTCGAATATGACCGGCTTAATGAAAACGACGTCCTCTCTCTTAATCATCAACTTGGATTTCCTATAGATAGACTTGATCCTCTGCCACTCCCTCAGTGATGTGGCCCACATCTCCTCCTTTGTAGGTCGCTCGACTTTCTCCAAGATATCATTCTCGACATCGCTGTCACCATAATAAATGACATCAATTCAATTGTAGATCACATGCATAGACCTCCTCTTCTTCACCTTGTGGGGATTATTGAATATCTCCTTGACATTAGGGAGGAATTTCTCAATCACACTTGTACAATTGGTTGTTGAAAGATTGTAACATGTCATCTTCCAACAATCAATTGTATAAGTTCAACTGAGAAATTCCTCCACGACATCAAAGAGATATTCAATAAGCCCCCCAAGGTGAAGAAGAGGAGGTATAGGTATGTAATATACAAGTGAAAGGACACTAGTTATTATGGTGACAACGATGACAAGAAAAATACCATGGAGAAAGTCAAGCGACCCACGAAGGAGGAGATGCAGGCCAAAGTGTTGAGGGAGTGGTAGAGGATCGATTCTATCTAGAGGGAGGCCATATTGACAATCAAGAATGGAAAGGTCATTGCCATTAATCCATTCCTATTTGTGGAAGATGAGGATGTGGTGGAAGAAATGGGAGAGCAAGACAAGGGAAACCAACAACATAGAGAGAGAGAGAGAGTTTGTTTCCCATGTGCCCCTTTTGGATGAGAAAGTGATTGAGCGCATGGTTGTGGAGGAGAAGAAACATTATGAACTTCCTAGTAAGTACAAATGTGAGGATCTTATGGAGGAGAAGGTCGAGGCCAAGGCAATGCTTAATGTTTAGCAATTACACATGCTGACAAAGCTTATGGATCATCAATTGTTTTTCCAAATGTGCTTCTTAACTTCTATTAAATATACAATATGGAGCTTAGTTCAATATTGAGGCTGGCATAGTTTTATAATTAAGACATCCACTAGGGTCCTTTCTTGTTGAACAAGGCAAAGGGGCAATGGGAAGCTCTGACCATAGAGCTTGGTAGTCCTAATTATGTAGAAGGAGGGGCCAATATGATGGACTTGGAAGGGATCGAAGTTGATGTGCCTGGTGCCACATGCAAGGGCCCTAGTTACAGATACTTCGGGCAACGGAATTCCTCCCCATCCCCAAAGAGATATTCGATAATCCCCCTTGAGGTGAAGAAGAGGAGGTGTAGGTATGCGATCTACAAGTGAATTGATGGCAGTTCATATTATGGCTACAAGAATGACAAGGATGGTATCTTGGAGAAATTCAAGCAGCCCATGGAGGAGGAAATGCGAGGCAGAGCACTGAGGAAGTGGCAGATGATCTAGTCCATGCACTAAATTATGAGTGGCATCGAAGAGTGACTTATGTTTTTTCCTCCACAAAGAAAAACCTCCACAAAATTATAATTGTGGAGGTTTTCGTACATACTTTGTCAATTAAATTGTTTCTCAATGCATTTTTACGTAACAATCGCCATGGTGCGATTTCAATTTCACTATTGCACTTTAAACAATATATCACACATGTATATTGTTTTTTTCAAATCATGTTTTTATTTTTGTTGTTTGATTTATAAAATGTATAATAAGTACACTAATGTTTTTTTTGTTTTTAAATTAAATTTATGATGTATCACTCATTTGAATTTAGAGTTGTCATATAATGTTTAACTTTAGTTTTATGAAATCATTTACTTTGGATTGTAATTGCGAAAACTTAAGCTATCAATGTCATATAATGTTAAATTCATCTTCATGGTGAATTGTTTAATTTCCAACAAGAAACAATATGTTGATTAAACATGTTTACAAAGAAAAATCACTTTTATGAAATGTTATTTTCTCATTTATTTTATTCATACATTATAATAATTGTCCATAATTACAGTTATAATTGTTATATTTATGAATAGTGATGGTACAAATATCTTCCATATTGGGATTTTTTTTTTGAATTATTATATTAGGATGACTTATGCCAAGTGTCATATTAGACTATAAAATGCACCTCACTTTATATTAATAATAAATAAAAAATTAATAAAGGTATTAATAGAATCAATATGTTTTTTTTTTTTTAGTTTGTAGATGAAAATGTCAATTTTTTTTAAAATGATTGCGTTAAAATTTTATTGCAGAAGAAGACACATGTATTTTTACAATATGATACAAGCTACACGAAAAATATTAAAATAATAGGAAACAATAACATATATATATATATATATATATATATATATATATATATATGGAATTAATAAAAACATATCTATAAATACATGCATCTCATCAAATAATAACATTTATATAAAAATATATATTTTGAATCCATATAAATAGATCTATAGATGCGTGTAATTTCATTAAAGATGATTCTGTGTAAACTATTTAAAAATATTATAAAAATGAAACACAATGACAAATGATTTGGAAATGATGAATTTAAATAATTGGTTTATGGAGTCCCAAGCACCACCATGTTTTTTAGGACAAAATAAAATTTGACATAAAGTCATTATATAACATGGGCATATGATACTTTCCCTCCCAAAAATTTTAATTTTACATAATGTGCATGCATCCTATGACATTAGTGCTCTACGTAAATTCTACAATTACTAATATTCATTCTCATATTTTTTGTAATCATGTAATCAAAATCATTTGATTGATACATATGTCTTATCAAATAACTAATATACAACCATCATCTTTCCTCCACAATTAATTCTAAGAGATCCTTAAATACATGATGCTTTCCATATTCCCTTTGTGAGCCTATTTGATATTATAGGGCCTTTTGCATCATGAATAATCCATAAAACATCAAATTTAAGGAAAAATGCATTATTTTTCACATGTGGGCCATATTAGGCCGTAATACAATCCCCAGTGTGCAAAGCTTGTAATGGCTAAGGTTGATTATTAATATAAAAAAATATAAAAAATATTAAACAAACTCAATAAATAAAATAAACAAAAGTCCATGTGTAGAAGTTATAGGGAGCTTAGTCCCCATATTTGATGTAATGATTGTAACATGCAACCAACCAATTTATAAAACTAATATCGAATTAAGCAATGCATTTACATTAGTTCCATTGAAAATCCAAAAATAAAATTACTCAATCATATTTTTCTTACGTCCCAAGGGGACGTCTAAAGATATACCCAATGCAAAGCATTTTTTACGAGTCGTTGTTGGCCTATGAAAGTTATAGTTTATTAACAATTCGTCAGCAAGAGACAAACTATGTATTGCATGCACAACAACAAATCTGGATGCCTTCATTTTCATAAAGAACTCTTTGTTATTGGATTGTTCCTCAAAGGAACAATTTGCACTAAATAATGAGGCCCTGCAACTATTTATGAACCCTGTGATGTTCCCATGAGTTTTTGGATCACTTTCGATATATAACAAGTTTTTCCTATTAAAGTTTCCATAATCATAATCATTCATGCATGTACTATACATGGAAATGCTATGTTTGTATTTTACAATATTCAAGTAATGAGATCGACTATAAAGATGACCACAAATTGGCATAAGTGTCACTAATTGTTTGGGAGAAATAAATACATGTGAAAGGATAAACAACCCAAGATTTGCAACATCTATTTTACACTTGGAAATCATATAACTATTACCAAAAAAAGAGAATCGGTTCCAACATTGGGCACATGCATGGGCGGCGACTAAGAACCATACAAATCTCAGTTATAACTAGTTTGGTATTTACTTTGTAGATGGATAGGAAGAGGGAAGTCATCTCTACCTTCCAACAATTGAATAGACTTTGGTATGTACATGGATATTTTTTTCTCTTAGGTCATACAACTTTTTTGATCTCCTAGTAGTGATGTTTTGAGTAGTATTGATATCATACTTTGGTTTACTATAAGAACTCTCTATTGACTCAACAAAAGGAGATGGGTTGGCCAATTTAGGAGGAAACATACTTGATCTGGATTCCAACTTTTAAAAAAAGGAGCACATGGAAGTGTTCATACGTGTCTTTTCTATATCACCTATTGGATTATTGACCACAATGGAAGGTATTATACCATCAACTTTGGGTAGTCAATAAGTAATATAATGAGACAATGTGACACGTCGAGGGTTCTTCTTCAACCCTTTACATTTTGAACAACCATATACCATTGACGTGTTATAAAAGAGATCCAATTCATAGTGAAATACCGTTGACCCAAGCTACAGGTTACTAGAAGATGGCATGTTAAAATTGGTAGGGTAAAATAACTATCCATTTTCATCAAACATTTTCCTACGACATCTTTCTCTTGATAAGAGATTGCAACATTTTTGCATTGGTGGAATATCTTTCTCATTTGAACTCGATCCAAATTTATGATCCTACAAAATTCAATTAACAATTATTCAAATGCATGTGTATAAATGACATAAATTCAATAAGTTATATGAATTATAAATAAAATATAGACTTACTTCAAACAGTGTGGGAGAAATTGACAAACTTGCAACGATATGGAATTAACTAGAATTTGAAGTATTGGCCATTTGGTATTATAACCTTCTTTTCCCTGCGTTTGAGCCAAAACCATTGTCAATATGTGCATGAATCTGATATTAAAATTTATTATTGCGTTTATATATTTTATAACACACCGGTGTGACAAACTATGCATCGAACCAAATTGTCACATCAATTACCACCTTCGTAAACCAAAACATTCGTAAATTTTAATAGCGGAGGTATGCACATGGGCACAGTATTTGGTGAGGTGCACTGATTCGACGACAAACTTGACTTTTAAAATATATAGTTTAATAAGTTTTTTTACATACTAATTGAAAAAACACACGGAAAAAAAGAGAGGGAATTTCATTTCTCAAAACGTGTTTGTTTATAAATGAAAACATTATTCATTAGTTCATTTTTTTGGAAAAATTTAGAGGGAATATTTGTGGAAGAGAGATTTACCACGAAAGAATTTGGAGTGGCTGGATTTTTTTGAAGAGACAAAATTGGAAGGGATCCGTAGGGCATGTACAAATCTACAGATAAGAAATTTTAGGTATGTGATTTCATTCTATTGGTCATTTCAATCTTTCCCTATTTGATTCAAACTATGTTCAATGCATGTTAAAGAAAGGGTTTCATAGTTACCTTCGATATTGGAAGCCGTAGATTTCTTGTTTTTTTTTTCTTGTTCCCCTCTTTTTTCAAGCAATAGATTTTTATAGGTTTTATTTTTATAAGCAATAGATTTTTTAGGGTTTAATTTTTTAAGTAATAGATTTTTATAGGGTTTATTTAGTTGCATATGGGGAATTTTGTATCTAATGCAATGGTACCACACATTGCATAAGATCCCAAGCACTGTCAACTCTGTCATTGTAAGCGATTTTTTTTAAACAATTTCCACGGTGCACAATGTACAAGAAAGATGCCCCAATGTACATTGCATAGGAAAATCGCCCTGGTGCACATGTCAGGCTGCTAAATTGAAGCTTTTGAGTGACCTGAAACACTAAATTGTCAAACCAGGGTTGGTAAACTTCGAGCTGATACACAGTATGTGCAGGCAAGCGTCTAGTCTCTATATGAATGCTATCCTAAGAAGAAAACACACACCTATTCTGAGAACTTGAATTTTAATAACTATCTTCAAACTGAGCATTTCCTATTTAAGTCATCAACAGAAAAACAGACAGTCTTGTGCTCAAATG
>ML779224.1:1728784-1741278 GCA_009831015.1 Picea engelmannii
GTGCGACGGGAAAGGAAGGGTGGCAGGACGACGTGAAGGGCAGTTCGCCCGAAGCTGAAGGCGATGACATGCGTGGCTCTCTCCGTGAGGAACACCTGGCCTTGGTGTTTGAGCTCCGAGGCCACATGGCTGACCTGGAGTTTTGTGTCCGCATCATGGGCCAACGCTTGGACGAGTTTCTGGATATCTTCCCTTTCGTTCCAGCACGACAGTCTCATGCCTTCACGGCAAGCTCCACGCGGAAGACTAAAGCAGGCGACAGGTCACCTTTCCCCTAGGTTTTTCATGATGTTATGGCTTTTTAGTTTTATGCTTATGTTTTATGTTAATCTAGACTTAAGGCACCTGGCCTGGTTTCCTATGGGCAGGACAGGTGCCATCAGTTTACAGTTGTTATAACTATACACCTATGCTGGTTTCCGATTTCCGGCAGCATTTTGGTTGGTTAAGACTCTGGACTTTGTACACTCTGTTACAGTTTTTTGTTAATATATAATAGCAGGCTCCTCCCCTTTTTTATTTAGAAAAAAAAATAGTGATGCCCAATTTATAAAAATTGGAGCCTTTCCTGCCAAGTAACTTAGCACCCACCACTCATGAGAATTTCTCTCAGTGATGCCCTACCAATGCCATCCAAAATCACATAAAACAAAGCCATGTGCATGCTATGGAAGAGAAAATGTTGGTTGCAAACTTGATTTTCTCATAATGAGAGCTATAATCAATTTCAACATGTCAAAACTTAGCCCACTATTACAATACACTAGCCTAGTATCATCTCTAGCATTGTCATGTAGTGTACTACTTTCCAAAAAAAAAAAACTTAAGTTTCTTTGATATAGAACATGACACTTTTGGAGTTGTTTTACTTTATGTTGCCATAGTCATGATTAACAACAAGCCTTATCCACCGTGCACTAAGCCAATGATTGGCTTAGTGCATGGTTCCCCAGGTGAGTAAAAGTACTTGATGTAGCAATTGATGCAGGTGAATGGTTTCATGCTCCAGGATGATGAGCATACGGTGCCATGATCATGCCTTGGCATCCATCCGACCTCCGACATGTAGCTTTCCAATGACCTCATATTCGTGCTATCACACTATCCCCAGACGCTGCCAACATTGGATGCGTTAATTACCTGTCGTCGTCACCAGAGACTTGACGTAGATAAGTTGCTATCAATTCATTACAATTAAAATGAGCTACCAACCAAGCGCTGAGAATTACTTGTAATGGATTTACGATTAAAATCCTTACCAATCGACCATTAATCCAACGCATAAGCAAGAGATCAGACTTTGAAGAAGCTCAACATAGAAGGGGGAAATTTGGATTATCTCGGACCTTACCAACAAATCTCACCGATTATCTGGTAAGCTCAGCGTATATGCACGCTTCCATATATACGCATATACATACGACGCATATACAGACAACGAATTTCATAAATGCGCATATACGGACGACGCATATATGGAAGCTGACAACTTCCATAATGACGTTTTCTGTATATGCACCTTTCGTATATGCGCGCTTCCATATATGTGCATATACGGATGATGCATATACAGACAACACATATATGGATGATGGCTTCCATAAATGCACATATGCAGACTATGCATATACGAAAGCTGGCGACTTCCATAATGGCATCTTCTGTATATGCGCTCTTTCATATATGCGCATATACGGATGATGCATATAAATGCACATTTATGGATGAAAACTTCCTTAAATGTGCATATATAGAGGCACACATATATGAAAGATGCATTTGGATTACCGTAAATTTCTTCTGTATATGCACCTTCTGTATATGCGCATATACAGATGATGGCTTCCATAAATGCACATATATAGACGATGCATATACGGAAGCTGACCACTTCCATAATGGTGTCTTTCGTATATGCGCATATACGAACTACACACATACAGACGATGACTTCCGTAAATTCTTATATATGAACTACACATATATGTAAGCTGGCCACTTCCATAATGGTGTCTTCCATATATGCGTGTCTTCTGTATATGCATTCTTCCAAATATACAAATGTGCATATACAGAAGTAAATTTTGTAAATGTGCATATACAAACAACGCATATACAGAGGTTGACCACTTCCATAATGGTGTCTTCCATATATGTGTGCTTCCGTATAAGCCCATATACGGATGACGCATATAAATGTGCATTTATGGACGATAACTTTTTTAAATGCACATACATGGAAGCACACATATATGGAAGATGCATTTGGATTACCCTAAATTTCTTTTGTATATGCACCTTTCATATATGCATCGTCTGTATATGTGCACTTTCATATATGCACGCTTCCGTATATGTGCATATACGGACGATGCATATACAAACGACGACTTCCATAAATGAGCATATACATACGACGCATATACAGAAGTTGGCCACTTCCATAATCACGTCTTTTATATATGCGTGCTTCTGTATATGCGCATATACGGATGATGCATATAAATGCATGTATAAATGTGCATATGATGCATTTATTTCTCTCACTTTCTGGAATTTGACTCCATGGCCCAAGGTTTTGTATTTCCTTTCCAATAGAACCATAAACATTTCACGAACGCAATAAACCAAGCCGAAAATTCAAAGCCATTATCTGTTAGATACTAAGTCTCAAAGAGAGCCCTCTCTAGGTCAGAAAGGCTAGTTTCTAGTCTTAAAGTTGGTCTGTAGGTTACCTCTATCATTTTTTTTCTCAGCCAAACAAATTTACAGAGTGCTAACAAGTCACATATATGATTTCATGCTCATTCAATTTTCTGGATTTGTAGAAAATCGCATGTCCTTCTTGCATAAGGACTCCTCCGAGCCCTTGTTTGCAAACATGTGGAACTGTGACCTGTGGAACTATGACACGTGGAACTATGCCCTCTGGAACTATGACATTTGGAACTACGCCCTATGTAACTATGACCCCTAGAACTGTGACCTCTGGAACTACGCCCTATGGAACTATGACCTTTGGAACTATGACCTGTGGAACGATGACCTTTGTAACTATGCCCTCTGGAACTATGACCTCTTGAACTATGCCCTCTGGAACTATGACCTTTGGAACTTTGAATTGTGGAATTATGCCCTCTATAACTATGACCTCCAAAACTATGACCTCTAGAACTATGCCCTCTAGAACTATGACCTCTGGAACTATGAACTTTGGAACTATGACCTACGGAACTATGACATGTGGAACTGTGACTTGTGGAACTATGACCTATGGAACTACGCCCTCTGTAACTATGACCTGTGGAACTACGCCCTCTGGAAATATGACCTGTAGAACTACACCCTCTAGAACTATGACCTCTAAAACTACACCCTCTTGAACTAATCCCTATAGAACTATGACCTCTGGAACTACTCCCTCTAGAACTATGACCTTTGGAACTGTGACCTTTGGAACTGTGACCTCTGGAACTATGACCTCTGGAACTACGCCCTCTGGAACTATGACCTGTTGAACTACGCCCTCTGGAAATATGACCTCTATAACTATGACCTCTAGAACTACCTGTGGAACTATGACCTTTGGAACTATGCCCTATGGAATTATGACCTGTGGAATGACCCCAAGAACTATGACCTATGGAACTACGACCTTGGGAACTATGCCCTCTGGAACTATAACTTGTGGAACTATGCCCTCTAGAACTATGACCTATGGAATGACCCCAAGAACTATGACCTGTGGAAATACGACCTTTGGAACTAATCCCTCTAGAACTATGACATGTGGAACTATGACCTCTGGAGCTATGCCCTCTGGAACTATGACATGTGGAATGACTTGAGGAACTATGACTTATGGAACTATGCCCTCCAGAACTATGACCTTTGGAACTATGCCCTCCAGAACTATGACCTCTGGAACTATGACCCATGGAACTATGACATATGGAATTGTGACCTATGTAGCTACGTCCTCTAGAACTACATATGGAACTATGTCCTCTGGAACTATGCCCTATGGAACTATGACCTATGGAATTGTGACCTCTAGAGCTATGCCCTCTGGAACTATGACCTATGGAGCTATGCCCTCTGGAACTATGACCTCTAGAACTATGACTTGTGGAACTATGACCTATGGAACTATCACATGTGGAACTACACCCTTTGGAACTATGACCTCTGGAACTACACCCTCTGGAACTATGACCTCTAGAACTATGACCTCTGGAACTATGCCCTTTGGAACTATGACCTCTGGAACTGTGACTTGTGGAACTATGACCTCTGGAATTACGCTCTCTGGAATTATGACCTCTTGAACTATGCCCTCTGGAACTATGACCTCTGGAACTTTGGCCTGTGGAACTACACCCTCCAGAACTATGACCTCTAGAACTACGCCCTCTAGAACTACGCCCTCTGAAACTATGACCTCTGGAACTATGACCTATGGAACTATGATCTGTGGAACTGTGACCTGTGGAACTATGACCTATGGAACTACGTCGTCTAGAACTATGACCTGTGGAACTACGCCCTCTGGAACTATGACCTGTGGAACTACGCCCTCTAGAACTATGACCTTTGGAACTATGCCCTCTAGAACTATGACCTCTATAACTACTCCCTCTAGAACTACTCTGTCTGGAACTATGACCTTTGGAACTATGACCTATGGAACTGTGACCTTTGGAACTGTGACCTCTGGAACTGCGCCCTTTGGAACTATGACCTCTTGAACTACACCTATGGAACTATGACCTCTGGAACTATGACCTATGGAACTATGACCCGTGGAACTGTGACCTCTGGAACTATGACCTGTGGAACTATGACCTATGGAACTACACCCTCTGGAACTATGGCCTCTATAACTATGACCCGTGGAACTATTCCCTCTGGAACTATGACCTTTGGAACTACACCCTCTGGAACTATGACCTCTAGAACTATGACCTCTATAACTATGCCCTCTGGAACTATGACCTTTGAAACTATGACCAATGGAACTGTGACCTGTGGAACTGTGACCTCTGGAACTACGCCCTCTGTAACTATGACCTCTTGAACTATGCCCTATGGAACTATGATCTCTAGAACTTTGACCTGTGGAACTATGCCCTCCAGAACTATGACCTGTGGAACTATGACCTCTAGAACTATGCCCTCTAGAACTATGATGTCTAGAACTACGCCCTCTAGAACTATGACCTCTGGAACTACGCCCTAGCTCTGCAGAAAGACCCCAAACATGTGCTTGCTTCCACAATCTATTTTTGAATCTGATATAAAACAAAACTAAAAGGATTCCTAACCTACCAATGCAACATATGTGTGCTTCCATATATGCAAATTTATAGAAGGATGCTTCCGTAAATGTTCTTATACTTATGTTGTCTTCTATATATGAGCATATACAAAAGCACGCATATATGGAAGACAACTTCCATAAATGCGCATATACGAAGTTGGCTTTTGGAAACAAGGGAGAGAGAAAAAATCCCTAGAGAAGGAGGTAAAGGGTAACTACAGTAAGCTGGAAATTGTTTCACTCGGCCCTCCATCCTCCAACCACTCCCACTGGTTTTTTCACTCTCCACCTAATTGTCCATATTGCTATCAATAGTAGATGTTTTACAAGACACCATTATAATAAAGAAATAATTTTTTTAGTAAGGTCATTTTACATTGTTATGAAATAAAAAARTTATTTTCTTTTTATATTGTTATGGAATAATTTTTCGAGTAGATGTTTTACAAGACATCATTAGAATGCAATTATTTGAGTACAAGCAATAACAATTAAATATATAATTATTTTATTTCATAAAATAATTAGTCACCCATTCACATGGATTTTTATTCTTTTAAAATGCCACTTTCATCATTGCAATGCAATTATTGTATGGAAGGACCCATTTTGTTTAGTTAGACATTTACATTAAGAATCTATCGATTGGATTAATGCATGCTAATCTAGTTAGACCCATACATTACGATTTGATGAATCTATCGATTGGATTAATGCCCTTTTCTATTTGATGATGTCACATCATCACTATTACATTACAATTTTTATTTTGTGGTACACTTAACCCCAACTTTCGTGACTCCCTTTATGTTTATTACATAAGGGAAACCACATAGCATAGGAGGCAAGGAGTGAAATTAAAATAAAAATAAAAAAACTAAAAATATATGCTTCACCTTTTACTTTTTCTTAATTCCGAAATTCCCCGTATGTCTATATTAATGTCCCTACCTCTCTCAAGTTCCTATCCATCTCCCTTCTATTTCCCTCTCGCTCCCAGGTTCTCTGAGTCAACCGTTTTCATACTCAATATACTCTAAGTTTCAATCTCCCATTCCTCTTCTCTGACCCTTTTTCATATTTCAATATATTCACTGCCTCGATCGATTCCATGGACTATATTAGAACCTCAGTTGCAACAGACGCCATGGACTAGATTGGAACCTCAGTTGTAGCGGACGCCATGAACACGCTTATTTTTTCTCCAGTCATTCAAAAAATATATGATGTTATTCACCTGAATCGAAACCGTTGGGGTTTTGCGAGATAAGTTAGAGAGTATGAAGCTTCTTTTACAATACATTTGCAATGGATTTCAAAATTAGTGGGGAACATCACCCGATTCCATCTGACACTGCTTGGAAAAAACACGTGATGTGATTGGAGAGGAAAAAGGCATGATCGATAGGTCCCTGCTGCAACAATGGTGTCTGGACTACATATTCTGCAAGCCTGGAATTTCCAGACCGATTAGAGAGTGGAACTTAAGATTTGATCAGCTCCATCAAGAGCTTCTAACTCTCTTTTCAATATTTTCTAGTGCTCGGAAAATTGGCTCATCCTTAGCACAACCACCAGAAAAGGAGTTACTTCAACCCTTTCCAGACTGGGGCATTGTAGGAATAGACATTAAATATGTCGAGACACAACCACAGACATGGATAACATAAGATTTAGAACCTCACATTATTGGCATAGTTATTTCTTACTTCATATGTGGAGTAGTTCTTTCTTACCTCATTCAACTTTTCACTAAACAATGCAATTGTTCTACCTACTTGGCTAGGTATAGCTCCAATGCCTACATGTGAAGCATCACAATTTACCTCAACACTTTATCAAAATATGGTAAGGCTAATATAGGTTCCTTAGTTAGCTTCTTTAAAAACTTAAAACTTTCCTCAGCTTCATTGTTCCACATGAATGTCTTTCCTTCGGTGCAATCTGTTATGGGGGCTATAATACTACTAAAATTTTGAAAAAAAAAAAAGGTAAAAGGTGTCCAGTCCATGAAAAATTCTTACCTTTGTTACGCTTCGAGGACTAGGCCACTCCAAAATTGCTCTGACCTTCTCTAAATCCATATTAACTCCTTCTGTTGAGATGGAAAAACCCAGAAATACCAAACTTTCTTGCAGGAACCTACATTTCTTCAGGTTTGCATAAAAACTGATGTTTTCTCAACACATCCAATATAATTTTTAAATGCTGCAAGTGATCTTATTTGCTGTGACTGAAAACTAGGATGTCATCAAAATAAATGAAAACAAACTTACTAATATATGATTGAAGCACAGTATTGATAAACCAAATGAAAGTACTAGGTGCATTGGACAACCCAAATGGCATCAACATCCATTCATATAGTCCATCCCTGGTCTTGAAGGAGGGTTTCCATTCATCCCCTTCGTGAATTTGGATCTCGTGGTATCCACTTCGCAAATCATTTTTACTAAAATATTTATCTCTAGCTAGCACACCCATCATGTCGACCAAGCGCGATATAGGAAACCGATATTTGATGGTAATTTTATTGATTGCTCTACTATCTGTACACATCCTCCACGTATTATCTTTTTTGGAGTCAACAATGTTGGTAGAACACTGGGACTCATGCTTTCTCTTACCACACCTTTCTTTATAAGTTTTGTCACTTGTCAGTTGAGCTCTACATGTTGTGTAGGACTCATCCTATAGGATGCCTGATTAGGAAATATGATATTAGGATTAAATCAATGTGATGTTGAATATCCCTATTTGGTGGAAGACCATCAGGTAGTTCATCATGGATAACATCAACATATTCTTCTAGTAACTTGGGCACTTCAGTAGGAATTGGTACGTCTTCCCTGCCTCCTTTTTGCATTATTAATGCATAGAGGAATCTTATTTCCTTCATTTCCTTAACAAGCTCTCTTTCCAGCAACATATTCTCAACTTTCCCGTCATCCTTAAGGGGCAATAAGACGACTTTCGATCCATCCTTCCAAAAGGTGTAGGTATTCTTTTCTCCATCATGCATGACTTTTTTGTCATATTTCCAAGGCCTCCCCAATAATAGATGACATGCATTCATCAGAATGACATCACACCATACTTCATCTTTATAAGTATTACTGATGGAAAACTTGATCAAACATATTTTATTAATGGTGACTTCCTTCCCTTTTTTGAACTATGCAATTCGGTTTAAAGGATGGGGATGTGTTTCACAATGTAATATCAACTTATCTACCATCTCTTTGGAAACCATATTCTCACAACTTCCACTATCAACAATAACTTGACATACCTTTCCCTCGAAAGTGCATCTGGTTTGAAAAATATTTGTCTAAAGCCAAGAATATTTATTACATTGGATGTGTTGAGAAAAAATAATTTTTATGCAAACCTGAAGAAATGTAGGTTCCTATAAGAAAGTTTGGTATTTTTGGGTTTTGTCATCTTAGCAAAAGGAGTCAAGATGGGTTCAAAGAAGGTCAAATCAATTTTGGAGTGGCCTGGTCCTCGAAGCATAACAAAGGTAAGAATTTTTCATGGATTGACCACCTTTTACTGAAAATTTATTTGAAATTTTAGCAGTATTTTAGAACCCATAACAAATTGCACCAAAGGCAAGACCTTCATGTGGACCAATGAAGCTGAGGAAAGTTTTAATCTTTTAAAGAAGAAGGTAATTGAGGCACTTATATTAGCCTTACCAGATTTTGATAAAGTGTTTGAGGTAGACTGTGATGCTTCACATGTAGGCATTGGAGTTGTACTTAGACAAGAAGGTAGACCAATTGCATTTTTTTAGTGAAAAGTTGAATGAGGTAAGAAAGAACTACTCCACATATGATGTAGAATTTTATACAATTATGCAAGAATTGCGACATTGGAGACATTATTTAGTGCCAAAGGGGTTTGTGTTATTTACCGATCATAGTGCATTAAAATATGTAAACACCCAAAAGAAATTGAACAATAGACATGCAAAATGGGTCTCTTTCTTACAAGGCTACACCTTTATTCTGAAACACAAATCGTGATGACATAATGAAGTTGCAAATGCTTTGAGTCAGCACACTGTTCTTTTGACAACCATGGAAAATCAAGTAATTGGGTTTGTTGCATTAAAGGATCTCTATTCGTATGATAAAAAAAATTAGGATATTGTGGAAAAATTGAAGAATCCAGTCGCTAGGAACATGGATCTTACTTAAGGTGAATATTTTATGCAATATGACTACCTCTTCAAAGGAAAACAACCATGCATTCCAATTGGTTCTATGAGGGAAAATATTATCAGGTAACTTCACAGTAGTGGTATGGTAGGACATTTTGGAAAGGATAAGATGCTAGCCTTAATCGAAGATAAGTATTACTGTCCGAAGATGAAAAAGGATATAACCAGGTATGTGGCACGATGCAGGATTTGTCAAATGGCTAAATCACACTCACAAAACATAGGGTTGTATATGCCATTACCAATCCCCACATACCCATGGACTGATCTGAGCATGGAATTTGTGTTGGGGCTCCCAAACACACAATAAGGTAATGATTCTATTTTTTTGGTTGTTGATAGGTTCTCTAAAATAGCTCATTTCATTTCTTGCAAGAAAACTAGTGATGCATCAAGGGTGGCAAAAATGTTTTTCTCAAAAATTGTTAGATTGCATGGGGTTCCAAAAACTATTACCTATGATAGAGATACTCGATTCTTGGGTCATTTTTGGAGGACCTTATGGAAGAAAATGGGGACTCAATTATATTTCAGCAGTGCCTATCATGCCCAAACAAATGGAAAAACCGAGGTAGTAAATCGGAGTTTGGGAAATTTGTTACGAAGCATTGTTGGAAAGAAGCCCAAGTAGTGGGATTTGGCTTTATCAGAATTTTCCTGCAATAATTCAGTCAATAGATCTACAGGTAAATCTCCATTTCAGGTTTTTTACGGTAGAAATCCTATAGGTGTCCTAGATTTGGTTCAACTATCGCTTAGGGATAGGATCATCGATGATGGGGAAGAATTTGCAGAACACATTCAATAGTTGCAGCAACAGGTGAGACAAAAAATGCATGCCAGTAATGAACAAAACAAACTTATAAAATATGCTCATCGGTGATACCAAGTATTCAATGAAGGTGATTTGGTGATGGTTTATTTATGGAAAGAGCAGTTTCCTAGAGGAACCTACCACAAATTAAAGTATAAGAAAATTGATCCTTGCAAAATTCTCAAGAAAATTAAAGACAATGCTTATAAGGTCGATTTACCAGTTGATCTCGATATTTCCTCTGTGTTTAATGTGTTTGAATTATATATCTTCCATGGGGACGATCTGGGTAATGATAGTGAGGCAAAGGTGGATTGGAAACAGGCCATTCCGAGCAAGAAAAAGGAAAATATTGCACATATTTTAGATAAGAAGACCCTTCATACTCGGCAAGGCCAATACAATCGATATCTAGTCCAGTGGGAAGGTGTATCACCAAAAAATAGTACATGAATTACAGAGGGGGACTTGTTGAACTTGGATCCCATTAAGTGGCAATAGTTTGAAGACAGGAACTTGCAGGAGTTGCGTTCTTTTCAACCAGAGGAGATTGATATGAGCATGGAATTTGTGTTGGGGATCCCAAACACACAATAAGGTAATGATTCTATTTTTGTGGTTGTTGATAGGTTCTCTAAAATGGCTCATTTTATTGCTTGCAATAAAACTAGTGATGCATCGAGGGTGGCAAAATTGTTTTTCTCAAAAATTGTTAGATTGCATGGGGTTCCAAAAACTATTACCTATGATAGAGATACTCGGCTCTTGGGTCATTTTTGGAGGACCTTATGGAAGAAAATGGGGACTCAATTATAGTTCAACAGTGCCTATCATGTCCAAAAAAATGGACAAACCGAGGTAGTAAATCAGATTTTGGGAAATATGTTACGAAGCATTGTTGGAAAGAAGCCCAAGTAGTGGGATTTGGCTTTATCAGAATTTTCCTGCAATAGTTCAGTCAATAGATCTACAGGTAAATCTCCATTTCATGTTGTTTACGGTAGAAATCCTATAGGTGTTCTAGATTTGGTGCAGATACCGCTTAGGGATAGGATCATCGATGATGGGGAAGAATTTGCAGAACACATTCAATAGTTGCAGCAACAGGTGAGACAAAAAATGCATGCTAGTAATGAACAAAACAAACTTATAAAATATGCTCATTGGTGATACCAGGTATTCAATGAAGGTGATTTGGTGATGGTTTATTTATGGAAAGAGCGGTTTCCTAGAGGAACCTACCACAAATTATTGTATAAGAAAATTGATCCTTGCAAAATTCTCAAGAAAATTAAAGACAATGCTTATAAGGTCGATTTACCATCTGATCTCGATATTTCCTCTGTGTTTAATGTGTTTGAATTATATATCTTCCATGGGGACGATCTGGGTGATGACAGTGAGGCGAAGGTGGATTGGAAACAAGCCATTCCGAGCAAGAAAAAGGAAAATATTGCACATATTTTAGATAAGAAGACCCTTCATACTCGACAAGGCCAATACAATCGATATCTAGTCTAGTGGGAAGGTGTAGCACCAAAAAATAGTACATGAATTACAGAGGGGGGGCTTGCTGAACTTGGATCCCATTAAGTGGCAATAGTTTGAAGACAGGAACTTGCAGGAGTTGCGTTCTTTTCAACCAGAGGAGAATGATGTAGGGATTTCCGATGGCCATAAATTTTGACTCGATTATCCGTTTGAAATGAAATTTTATAGGGAATTGTGTCTCAAAGAGTTCATTTTTGTGTTGATCTGATTCTTTAGATTAGACATCATTTCAACACTTTTCCAGGGCCAAATTCCTTCATATAAGGCCTCAAATTGGGGTTTTAGTGTTTTTACGGGAACTTTTAAATTAGTAATTATCAATTATCTCTTAGTTTATGCACCAAATCAGAAAAGTGATATGACAAATAATGTCGCTCTAGTTAGATTTTAGTTATTGGTCAATTTTAGAGTCATGTGAGAATTTTTCAAAATTAATTATTTTTCTAAAATTAGTTGTTTTCGAAATCTCAGATAGTAGTTATAAGGGGTTGAACTTCCATTGTAATAATTAGGATGAAGAAGGAATAAAAAAGAGTTATTTTCCATTCTCGTGTGTTTGTATAGTTTTTAGATCTCGTGAA
>ML779224.1:1804193-1832909 GCA_009831015.1 Picea engelmannii
CCCAGCAACCATATTCCCTGGGGACTCGTTCCCTTGGAAAGGCTTTTTGATAGTAATGATGTGTCTGTAAAAGGAAAGGTCTTGGAGGAGGACGCTGATACTATTCAGTGCAACATTGGAACCGAGAGTGAGCCCAAGTATGTCAAATTGTCAAGAAGTCTCACAGGGGAGCAGAGGTCTGAATACATTAGACTCTTAAAGGGATTTGCTGATGTGTTTGCCTGGACCTACGAAGACCTCAAAACCTATGACACCTCTATCATTGAACATAAAATCCCATTCAAGGAGGAGGCAAATCCTTTCAGGCAGAAGTTGAGGCAGATCAATCCCATGCTGCTGCCCATCATGGAGAGAGAAGTGAAGAAGCTGCTTCAAGCTCAGATCATCGTTCCACTGAGATATTCAGAATGGGTGGCTAACTTGGTGCCAGTAAGGAAAAAGAATGGAGAGATCCGACTCTGTGCAGACTTCAGAAATCTGAACCGGAGCTCACGGAAAGATAACTACCCCTTGCCAAAGATGGAACACATACTACAGAGGGTAACAGGAGCTTCCAGAATGTCCATGATTGACGGTTTCTCTGGCTACAATCAGGTCTCTGTTCTTCCTGAAGACAGGGAAAAGACAACGTTCACCACTCCATGGGGCACGTTCATGTATGCTAAGATGCCATTTGGACTAATGAATGCAGGGGCGACTTTCCAGCGTGACATGGACATAGCTTTTGTTGGGGAAAAAGATAAATTTGTGGTCGTTTATCTGGATGACATCACAGTATTTTCGAAATCTGATGTAGAACACTGTCGTCATCTCAGGAAAGTTTTCTTAAAGTGCAGAAAGTTTGGCATTTCATTAAACCCCAAGAAATCCTTATTCGCCATGCAGGAGGGGAAATTACTAGGCCACATAGTATCAGTAGAAGGAGTTAGGATTGATCCCAGCAGAGTTGAGGCGATACAAGCTTTATCAATCCCGAGGTCTAGGAAGGAGGTCCAATCTTTCCTCGGTAAAATTAGTTTCCTAAGGAGGTTTGTGCCTAACTTTGCTGAGGAGGTAAAGCTTATAATAGCCATGTTAAAGAAAGAAAATGAAGTAAGATGGACCCCTCAATCGCGACATTCCTTTGAACAAATCAAGAAGTCCCTAGCTGAAGCTCCTGTGCTGATCAGTCCTGATTACTCGAAGGATTTCCTTATTTTCTCCTTTGCCTCACCCGACACAGTGGCCGCTGTTCTATTACAGACAAATGACGGTGGGTTAGAACAACCTATTGCTTACTTCAGCCGAGCATTAAGGGATGCCGAAGTTAGGTATGACACTATGGAGAAACAAGCTTATGCTCTAGTAAAATCTCTCAAAGCTTTTAGAACTTATATCCTGCAGTCGAAGATCATCGCCTACGTCCCCTCGGCTACTGTTAAAGATATTCTTATTCAGCCTGACATAGACGGGAGGAGGAGTAAATGGATAGCCAAAATCCTGGAGTTCGACCTAGAAATAAGGCCCACCAAGTTGATCAAAGGGAAAGGTTTAGCCAAGCTACTGGCTGAAGCAAATTGCCAAGCTTTGGGGATAAGTTTCATCAACGAATGCTCAGGTATTCAGCAGGATCGACTATTTGACATAGATCATCAAAAGGATCCCCAATTGGCTCAATGCCCTTGGTATAAGAATATCATATACTTTTGCAGGAGCTGCGACCCCCAGACGGCCTGCAAAGAAGCAAAGCAAGAGCTCTGAAGCTCAAATCAGTCAAATACTGCTTGATCGATCAAATATTATATTGGAAATACCCCCTGGGGGTGCTTCTAAAATGTATAAGTCCACCAGAGGTTGAGAAGGTCGTAGCTGAATTTCACAGCAGCCTGTGTGGAGGGCACCATTTCTGGAGAGCCACAGCCCACAAAATCCTTAGGGCTGGATACTACTGGCCTACCATGTTCGCTGATGTCTGCAAAAGGGTCAGAGCCTGCATCAATTGTCAAAAATTCGCAGGAAAGCAGCAGCTCAGGTCTTTGCCGTTAAAACCATTGGTGGTTTCAGGGCCTTTCCAGCAGTGGGGCCTAGATTTTATTGGAGAAATTTACTCTCCCTCCAGTGGGCAGCATAGGTGGATCCTCACTGCTACAGATTTTTTTACCAAGTGGATCAAAGCTATTCCCACCAGGAGCGCTTCCCACAAGGTAATCATCGGATTCTTGGAGGACCTCATCACAAGGTTTGGCTGTCCAAATAATATTGTCACTGATAATGCAGCCGCTTTCGGGTCTGAGCCATTAGCCAGGTTCTGTGAGCAGTTCAGGATTAAGCTAATTCACTCCACCCTGTATTATCCACAGGGCAATGGTTTAGCAGAGTCCTCCAACAAAAGTTTAATAAGAATCATCAAAAGTTTGTTGGAAGACAATCAAAGGGCTTGGAACTCGAAGCTTAAATTTTCCCTATGGGCTGATCGGGTGACCACAAAGAGAGCTACAGGCCTCTCCCCTTTCCAGTTAGTCTACGGAGCCGAAGTTGTCTTCCCTTCTCAGCTAGCCATCCCTGTAGTGAAATTCCTCCAGGACCATCAAGAGGAGACTGACGACATGATCAGAAGGATTCATCAGCTAGCAGAGATCCAGCAGGCTAGGGAGCAGACGTTGGACAGGATCCAGGACCATCAGCAGAAAATCAAGCAGGTTTTCGATAGGAAGGCCAAGAAGGAGCAGTTCCAGGTAGGAGACCTGGTACTGAAATGCAATCCTCCTAAACAAGATAAGGGCAGGCACAACAAGTTTGAAGCTCTGTGGATTGGGCCTTTCAGAATCTCCGAGGCTTTCTCGAACAACACATACAAGCTACGAGATTTGGAAGGTGAAGAGGTTTTTGGCAGCCCAGTGAATGGGCATTTCCTGAAGAGGTGTTTCGTCTGAGTCTCAGATAACTCTTTTGTTTGTAAATATTATCCTTTTGTTTCTCAGTTCATTTTCATTTTTGTTTTTGTGGCCTAATAATGACTCCATAGCCCAATAGAAAGGCGACTGGAACTGCAGGAAGAGTTCTTAGAGCATCGCAGGGACGACTCTATCCCCCATGGAGCCTGATGTTAACGATAAATCTTGTCACTGGTCCGAGAAGCACGCGGGTTTGCAATTTTCACACAGTGCTCAAGCACAGCTCGGGAGAATTCTTGTTTTTTTCCAAGTATCAAATCAAGCGAGCGTGCAAAGTATCGCCATTGGCAGTCGAGATCCGTCCGCAAAGAAGATAAACAGTTATCGGGGTGTCAGAGTTGCCAATCTACTCGACATTTAGCAGCAGAGAATTTTCTTCTCTTTAGAGGCTGAATACAGGTCATCCGATCCAGTGGCGCGTGTCGCAAGAGCTGGCCATCTCGGCGCTTTGCCTGTCGCAGTTCCAGCACGCCAAGAACAACTCCCTTATTTCGCGAGACGCAAAGTGCCGAGAGCACCTGGGAACTCAGGCCCACAGAAGTGTCGAGAGGATCAGAGCTATCCGCCAGCAGAGGCACGTGGCGAGAGATCCCGCAGAGTCGGGGATCGGGGAACCGAAAGTACCGTGCACATGGCAGCGAGAATCGTAATATCCCGATAGGGCCGAGGACTATAGTGGAGTACAGGTGGCATCGACATATCGCGAACTCAGAGATCGCATACTTGTTGGCATCGCAAACCGTGAAATCCCGAGGGAGAATATGATTGAGGGCATATGGTGGCGGTCACTTGGACCTGGGCCAGCCCAGAAGGTGCATCGGCGATCGGAGGATCGCGAGTCCTAAGGAGTCGTGTATTGAGAGCGTCGAAAATGCCGAAGCCCCGTTAAAGGTTTGGCTCCGGTCATATAGTGGGAAGCCTCATGAATCATAGAATAGCCAAGAGGGATAACCCATAGTGGAGGAGCTCATCGCACATCGGGATATCGGGGTTTCCAGAGGCAAGGAATTCGTGCATTCCAAACTCACGAACTCTGATCCTCGAAAATCCAAAGCCTCATCGCATGCCTCCTCACCGCCACGTCCTATTCCCTTGTCATGCCAACTCATGATTCCTTCCCGGTCCCTGTGTCTCTTCCACCCGGCTCTTACACCCCAAAATTCATGAATTCTGCCACATGCATTTTCCCTATCACTTTCCCTCTGTCATCCTTTCGCGTGGCCTCCCTTCATCCCATAGCTGCATCAAGTGTGTCTAACTACCCCTGCTCAGTTACCATCCGTTCTCCTCCTCATATCAAGATCTCCAGTCATCCTGAGCGCCTCCATGTCCTAAAGGAGCAGAATCCACCTGGGCTTTTCCCGATCTCGATGAAGCAATTATTACAGCAGTTGATGGTGGTTGGACATCGTTTCCACCATAAATGGAAAGCCAAGGAATGAATGCAAGCTTGTCAATTCAGTCCCAGGTCCTTTGGGACGCGATTGCGTCTGACTGAAGTTCACGAACATCCAGAGACTACATGCGCAGTAAATGTGAAGACGTAATGTCTTCAATGCGATGTCTCGATTTAGCTTCCAGTGTTTTGTTCCAAGTATATGTAGGCATTTTTTGCAATTTTGTATATCATCGATGGTTGAGCAGAGCTCCCTGGTTGTAAAGTTTTAATGAAGCATTGTTGTTCTGGTTATGTATGAACTTTGGAGACTTCTTGCCTTATGAATGCAGCTTCTTTCATGCCTTTGTTTACACTGTGTTAGAGCAGCTCGGAATTGGAGGATCCAGTCGAGCTGTAGCTATTATAGGATGACATTGTAATGGATCACTGTAATAGTTACGGAGCCTCTAGTCAGTTCCTGTGATTTCTTTGACGCTGAATGACTTGTAATTGGAGGATCCAGTCAAGTCCATTATTTAGTTTCTCGAAGCCCTGAAACCAGGAGGGTCCTGCTTTCAGAGTTTTTCCCCTACAAACCGCCGCAGCCTGTTGCTCGCAGCTGTTTGTTCATCTTCTCCTAATTCTCCCACCTGCTCAAGTTTTAATCAACCCACTGGCTGAATTTAGGATTCCAGACCTCCTCTGTTCTTTATGTACCAGACTCAGTCCTTGAGTTAGAGTGATACCTCCTAGAGCCATTATCTCCATTTGATCACCCTTTATAAACAAGTCGTGACATAAAACTGATGGGCGTTGGGCTCTGCTCCTGCAAGCAATCCAGGAGTGACTTCTGACGCTAACACCATGCATTCCCTTGCCTTTCCTTGCCATGCCTTTCCTTGACATGCCATGCCTTGCCTTGCCTTTCCTTGTCATGCCTTTCCTTAAGATACATTTCCTTGCCTTGACATGCCTTGCCTTAATAGACCTTGCCTTGCATTGGAATGCCTTGCCTTGACAATCCATGCTTTTCATTTGCATGCCTTGCCTTGAAATGCCATGCCATACCTTGCATTGACATGCCATGCCTTTCCTTGCCTTGACATGCCATGCCTTGCCTTGACATGCCTTGCCTTGCCTTGACACGCCTTGCCTTCACAAGCCATGCCCTGCCTTCACAAGCCATGCCTTGACTTGACATGTCTTTCCTTGCCTTGACAAGACATGCATTGCCTTGAGAGTAGCTTCAGAGAATCCATAAGTATACGGTTGGGGTATGCATGCACATTAAAAGGAGAGTGACAACCAAAAAAAGATAAGTTATGTGATTGATGTCTATTGCTAATGTTGTGAGGATCATTTATAATTTCAACTTAGAGAGGTTGGCCACCATGAAGATGTAGATCCTATGGTTCCAGGCCCTAGGGTCACATTGTGAATGATGTTGCTAAGGCAACAAAAGAATACCTTATTTTCATATTTTCCTATTATTTTTAAAATCTTATGCACTATGTTGGGTAATGATCTAATATTGTGGATGTTTCTCAATTAGGAGTCGAACAATCCCACATAGACTATAATATGGTTGGTTGACATGGTGAAATACCCAATCTAGAATGATGGATTGCATATTTGTACTCATCCACTTAATATAGTTTGGATGGTGATGTCATGTAGACCACATTTGAGTCTCTTAAACACCATCAAGTCATTGCACTTAGGAGGTGCACAGTGCACACAGTGGAATTTCCTATCCAATATCATTAGTTATCCATAGAGCACTTGACATCACTTTGAATATATAGTGATGGTTTGTGCATTACCCTGAAGAGGTCCCCATGTGTGATGTGCAACCTGCTATCAGTCTCTTAGTTTAATCTTTATATCAGGTTTTCCAAGGCTTTAGTTTTAACCCTGACAATTACTGGACTCCTTCAATAAAGTTACAGTTTTCCAAACAAATTCAGTTTTCCCTAAATACATCATTCACCATAAGTATCTCCATAACTTCATTCAGACCCATATTCATCACTTCAAGCTGTGAGGGCACTCAAATAGATATCCAACATCAAATAACATATGATCACAAAAAACGTTTGACCAGTGGAGCCTTGTTTCACTAGTGGGATCAACATGAGATTAAGACATCCACTAGATTTCCATTATTTTTGTTGTCTACCACACACAAATGGTATGTCTCAAAAGGGTATGAGTTTGGGTGCCAGTGCAAGAAAATTTGGTGGAATATTTAACCCATAGACCTGGGCCAAAGTTTACGGAATAAACAAGATTTGGGATAATATATACGAACCATTCTCAACCCTTGTATATTTTCGAGGCATAAATTTCCATCTTTTCTAGAATTTAAGAAAATCAACAAGCAATACTCTAGGAAGAGAAACCCATGCAACATCCCCACAGACGCACCCACAAGCAAACTACATCCCAAAATGGAAGAAGAAAGAAATGTGATCGCAATACCACCCGAAATAGGGACGGATCTAGGCACATGACTCGATCTGAGCAAGTGAAGGCCCAGGGAGAAGACGCAACATCACCAAGATAAGTTGTTGCTAGAATCTACTAATCACCACCATCAACCAGAGAGAGCCCAAGCCTTTCATGAAGAAAAAATGTTGGGGAGAAAGGATCTACCTTGCATGGATAAACAGAGAAGAAAGAATCCAAGAAATAGAGAGTAACATCGGGGAGAAAGTGTCTTCAGGGTGAAGGAGGCCACAGGAGAACCCCCACCCGGTAAGCAGGAGAGAAGCATGAGGGGTCTACGGCCAGGGAAATCCTAGCCGCATACCTCCACTATCAAAATATTTAGTTTGAACCCCCAAAGTAACAACCAAATAGTAGCACAACACTTCTGAGAACATATGTAGATGTATAGCTACTAGGTAGAGGGGGCAGTCTAAAAATACCAGTTTCCACAAATATAGAAAAAGAGCCACTCTCTGTCAGACAATCTGAATGAACCACCAGAAGAATGTCTCTCAAAGAAAGAAAAGTCATAAGGTGAGGAAATAGAGAAAATATCTAGCTAGTAGGAATAAATAGAGAAAATATCTAGCTAGTAGGAATAATATGTGATTTGGAACTTAGCATCTATGTCATCTCAGGATTATAGGTATATTAGGTAAATTATCTTTGCTCCTTATTGAGGCTGCAAAACTTTAAAATGACTACAATGCCCTAAGAAAGGGAAAAAAACCTTAGTGAAAGTAGCTAAAGAATGGATGAATACCATATTTCTTGCTTCCTGGTTCATCATTCACAATAGTATCTCATAATATTTTAAAATCCAAGAACCATACAAATACATAGGCACCTATCACCTAGCAGGGAGACATATCTCATACCTTTCGAAACTTAGGCACATACCACTACATACTTCAAGCTATCATACCACTTTGAACTTGAATTTATGCCTTGAATTTATATGCATGTTACAAGAGACTCTTGGAGATAAGACATAACCATTGTCCACAGTTAGTCCATAACTTGGTGCATAGCCTATGTAACATCCTGCTCTTGCGCGCATTGAGCGAACTTATTCTTTGAGGACACTTGCGTGCAAGTGATCCGGTTCGTTGTACTATTGGCTATTTTGATTATGATTACGAGGCATTGTGGATTTGATGTTATGTCATTTTTGTTATATTTACATTGACAGGTGCTATTGATTGGGTTCTCTTGAGTGTTCAGGACTCTGGACATTGAGGATTCAAAGGCATCGATGAAACCCCTTGGACTCCAAATCGAGTTAGGGAGTGGATTGTTAGGGTTTGAATTTTGTTGATGTGACATATGTATATATGATTAGATATTATGATGTTGATTGTTATTGCTGACATGATTCATTGATGGATACAGGATGACGATAGCTTGCCAACCAGACTCACATTTGGAGTAAAGGGGTCATGCATGAAAACTAGAGACATTGAGGGAGAGGTGTGGCAGCAGCCTGCCACAACCTACTAGCACTCCCACCGTGGATCGAAATGTAGGTTAACGATTACCTAGTTTGAGAAGACCCACGATGTCATGAGGGAAAACTATGACAGTTTCTCATGATGATTCTAAGGGGAGCACAATAAGGCAGGGACCTTATCCCTTAGAGGCCCTTAGTCTCCCACAAGATCACCTGGTGGAGTATTGACTTCAGGGGTTTGACATCTACCAAATTTAGTCAAGAGGCGAGTGGCACCCTTGGAGCACGTAGTGCGTCTTGAAGGGCACATCGTGCAAAGAAAATGGAAAGAGGGGAGTGGCACCCTTCGAGCATGTAGTGTGTCTTGAAGGGCACATCACACAAAGAAAATGGAAAGAGGTGAGTGGCACCCTTGGAGAATGTAGTGCATCCTAAAGGGCACGTCGTGATTTTAACTATAATAAGTTAATAAAGCTAGTTCATAGAAAACTATGCCCCCTTAGAACCTAGTCGACCCTAAAATAGATGATGGTATGAATAAAGTTTAATAACTAAAAGTTCCCTTAAAAATTGTCACCCAACCTAGGAAAATTAAAACCTCGGTCTAAGCAGGACATGTGGTTAAAGAAAAATAAAAATAAAATAAACATGTAACAAGAAGGGGGGTAAGAAATTCAAACTTAATTATTAAAGTAAAAATTATAATGGAGGATTAAATTTATTAAAAGGGTAAATGGTTGTTTTTATCTACACTTGCTAAATTGATTTTTAGTTAAAAATGAAAAAGGGGGAAAACTTAAAAGAAAATGAAACTTAAAGAAAAAGGGAAACTTAAAGAAAAAGCTTAATGTCAAACTTAGTAAGTAATCTAGCCTTTGGGACTTTCTATTTATGAACTCAACTAGGAATTAAGTAAGGCGTAAGTCATTTAAGATTTGTAAGGGAATTTTGGGACACCGAGGAGCTTTTTTAGGAACATTTTTAGGTGGGTGAGGGAAATAGGAATAATTAATTAATTAATAAAATTGATTTTATGGTGCAACTAGGGGATCGGGTGACATGTGTACGTGGCAGTTTTTTCCTAATTAAATAAATGAAAAAGGAATCTAGTGAGGGTTTGGGAATCTAATGACTAAGAAACTCTATAAAAGAGATGGCGGAGGAGGAGTAAGGATCACATTTTTGGCTTGCATAACGTTACGCTGTTGAAATTCTATCTTGATTGAGTTTTCACTTGTGGGAATTGGGATACCCAGCTTGGGTAATGAGTGGTAGCTCGACCTTGCGAGGTGAGATGGGTGCTAGCATTATGTGGCATTGTGTGTGTGGCCCCTTTGCGGCTCAGAGGGCTCAAAGGGAAGAAGAGTACCCCTAACATTGGTTGGGAGGTACCAGTGAGGTCTCATCCGTCGACAATTCAGAGTTGGACGGAGCACGAGCATGGCACAATCACTTCCAGTTCTTCGCATTTGGCTACCATACGCATGGGTATAATTTGTATTAAATAATAGCTCAATTTCGTGTTCATGCATTTCTTTATTGTCGAAAGCTCATTTGCGTAGATGTTGTTAAAGGAAAAAGACTTGTTTAGTTATGCATAAGAATTTTTATCTAGACGATAGTGCACTGTGTGAATTTGCAAGATGGTCTCTAAATTTTTGGTTCTGAGCCTTGTTTTATTATTGTGTCTTCTTATTCCTTGATTGCATTTTTTTTTTATTATTATTGGTTCTCCACGGAGAAGGTTTGGGTGAAAAATTGTTTCTTTATCTTTTGTTCTTATTGTCGAGTAGAGAAAAAGGTACAAATATTCTCATTATTACCATGATTTATGATATATTCTTGATTGACTTTTCTATTAATTAGAGGTGATTAGGAAAGAAAATGATTAAAAGGTCTTCTAGAAATGTTATTGAGTGATATTAGATAATTTTTGAATTTCGGTTTGAATTGTTTGATTTTATTGCAGAAATGGACGATTATTGTTAAATTCAAGATATCTAAGAAGATTATGAAGATGCATAGACTGTTGGAAGTCGAAGAAATCAGGCCTAAAGCAGTTTTGAGGAAGATTGACTCTCTATTTTGTAATCTTTATAAATAGTAAAAACAATCATGAGGATCTCTCGATCCTCAGGATAGCTTAATTTACCCATATCATTGTAATATATAGAGGGTAATGAACCATAGAGCGATATCCAAGAAATATATCCAAGCATTCGGATCCCTGAATTTCTCTGTACAAGTAGTCTATTGTAAATGTTTTACTAGTTATGGAAATAATAGAAGCCTTGATCGTTTTTCCCATCTTTGCGTACTGAGTTTTTAGCAGCAGTACCTTCTGAAGACCGTGGGCCTAGTCGGAAGGAGTTACTTTCTCAATCTGTAATCGTATCAATTTGATTTTAGTTCTGTGATTTAAATTTTTTTGCAACAGTTAAGGTAAATGCGTGAGTGTGTTGATGTTTTCATAAATTGGTTATGATATTTAATTATAGAGGATAGATGTTTCATTTGAATGGTATTGATTGTTGTTCCATTTCCCATTTATGTTAGTTCATCACTTGAAGAGCTCCTCTCATTTCACATACGTTGTTCATTTTATTAAATTTACATTTGTTGTTCCTTTCGCTTAAATTCACAATTGTTATTCCTTCTTAATTATACAGTAGTTCGTTGTTATTTTCTAGCAGGTTAAATAGTCATTGATAGATTGTTTCATTAAGTGCTTTCACAGATTAAATTATCGTTTCTTAGCTAGATTAATTCAACAAATTAGTTGATGCATTTAATTCACAACATGTTATTAATCGGATTGCAATTTTGTTGAGTAGGATCTTAGTTTCAGAGTTTTTAATGAATGTGTGAGGAACTTGATTGTTGATAAACTTAGATTTGCTTTAACTACACGATTTTAACCTCTACAACTATCTGCATAGACTTTGTTGATATTCTTGAAAGAAAAGATGAATCCTTGGTTGATAAATTAATGTTAAACTAAGGTTGTTTTTAGGACATCTTTAGAGCCCAACATTCTGGCACCGTTGTCGAGGAGAATGTCAAAGATAGAATAGGTTGTGTCTCTAGAGGATGAGGTATTGAAAACAGAAGGTAAGAACCTACATAGGAAACAAGTAAAATTCTTGTGCCARCACCTACCTTYAGCTGATGCATAGAGGTTATATAGGTACATAGAATTTGTGTCTGTGTGTATGAATAAGAAGAAAGATCCTGAAAAACCAAAACCCCACCAAAAACTACAAAATCCTAGGGTCCGTTGCCCCCTAGAAGAAGCACTTACATAGACGAATACATCTGAAAAGATGAATCTCAAGCCTCAGTTGGACCTCAAAAAGGTTTTACCCGAATCCCTTAAGAAACAAATTCACCAACTGCAGCTCATGTTGAGGTTCACAGTGGAACTTAAGGGACTGAACAAAGTTTTCAAAACACACATACTCCACCTCTCAGTCCTGTAGACGAGGGAAATTATCATAACTTGGAAGAAGGGGTAGGGGAGACCAGTGGAATTGCTAAACAAAATCCACCACCACCTGAACCTGGATCTCCTTTGATTTTGATAGGAGAAGGAACACCTGGAATCCCAGATATAGGCAGCATGGTTAAGTCTCCAAGGGGACCAAGTAGTCAACCACCTTGAATAGAACACCTGAACCAAGATGTTCCTAAAGATTATTGGCATATTTTCGACCAAAAGGCATAGCCGAATCAACCAGGGACCCAGCCTTCCACTCTGGAATATCCTATAGTCAATGCAGTTGCTAATGACCCAATGAAATCCATTCCACTGCATAATCTTCCAACCTTTCATGGATTGATATCAGAGGACCCTGATACATTCTTATTCGAATTTGATGTCCTGTGTAGAGGCTATGAGTACACCTCTGAACCCCAGAAACTAAAAATATTTCCTTCCACTTTGAAAGGAGCATCTCTACGATGGTTTATGGGACTATGAGGGGGAACTATAAATTCATGGAATGAAATGAAACGGGCGTTCCTTAAGAAATGTCAAGATTACTATAGAACCAGGGATTTAAAAGACAAAATCTTTCAAATGACTGCAAAAGAAAATGAAACACTAGAGGAATATGTTGAAAGGCTTCAATATAACTTGCAGAGATCACTTTACGGTACACTACTAGGTGAGGTACTTAAAGCCACCCTAATAAAAGGTATGAAGGATGAATGGGTAGAAACATTGAATTTAATGGGAAAAGGTGATATTTATCAAGAAACATATGATAACATTGTCCAATTGTGCATTAGGTGTTCACATGGAAGTTCACGAACCAGATCGGGAATACAGGCTCCCCTCACTAGAAATAACAACATTACTAGCGGGGGTGTCACCTGAGCAGAAGTCGGTAATATTTTAGAAAAATTTAAAACAGACATTTTGAGTACTCTGACTACACAATTGGATGTTGTACAGGTTAAATAGAAACAAGCAGAAGCAGAGAATTCGTTGGCCATATTTTTCCACCGATGCAGAAGGAAACATGGTCCGAGGGAATGTCCCTTGGATGTGGTTCAGGTATGCACCATCTGCGCCAAAGACATGAAACAAAATAGTGTCCATCACTCCCAGGAATAAAAGTTGTCCTTAAAGAAGAAGAAGAAGAAATAGAACCAGTATATCCGATGGACCAGCGTCACCAATGGAAGGATCGACCCCTAGGTACGCTATAAGATCCTCCTTCTTTCTATAATATTCTAGATATAAAAAGTATGCATAACAAAAATAAAATTCTAGAAATGGTAGATGAACAACAACATAACCATAATAACACCACAATACTATTGAAATGAGAATAGAATAACACCAGATAGAGAACTTCGATTACTGAGAGCAATGGTCACTTGCCTCTTCGAGGGGCCAACCTCTAGTCGAGTAGAGCTCTATTACAATAATATCCAAAACTAGGGTTCTCATACCCTTGACTCCTATTTATACTAAATATGTCTATCAAGACAACCATCTAGAGGAAGATCCTTATAGAAGCGGAAGCTTCTATTAGGTCTTCTTACATTCGACTTATTATACCTTATTGCAAGGCCTTATTAATATTGACCTTCATTACATCGGAATACATTGTTCTACCTACGTGAGGGGTTAGGTCCCTTTCATGTCCTCCCCCTTAAAAACAACCTTGTCCTCAAGGCTTGAGATGTGGAAATTGCTGCAGAATGGTAGCTGGTTCCCAAGTGGCATCTGCTAGAGTTGTATCTTTCCACTGGACTAACACTTCCTTAAAGGTTCACTGACACAGGCGACGCTCATGCTGGTCCAAAACTGTTTGTGGTTGTAGCCAAATGGAGCCTTCTTTGTCCAACTCAGGAAGGTTGGTTTGAGCTTGGCACTTAGTTCCAATCACCTTCTTTAAGCATGAAACATGAAAAACAGGATGTATCTTAGAATGACTGGGCAAAGCTAACTAATAGGCCACCTATCCCACACGCTTGAGAACTGTATAAGGACCATAAAATTTGGGTGCCAGCTTCTGACAATGGTAGGCCTTGAGGGAATTTTGCTTGTAAGGTTGCATTCGAAGAAACACATGATCCCCTTCTACAAATTGACATTCAGAGCGACCTTGATCTGCTTGTTGCTTCATACGATTTTGGGCCATGACCAAATTCTCTTTGAGGGTACATAGAATATCCTCTCGAACTGTAAGCGTTTGGTCAACCGCCTGGACCTTCAAGACACCTAGTAAATATGAGAGAACTGACGGTGGCTTTTGTCCATATACCACTTCAAAAGGATTCATGCGAGTAGTTGTATGGTATGAAGTGTTGTACCACCATTCATCTAGGGGTAACCATTGAGCCCATTGATTTTGCTTTTTCAATGCAAAACACCTCAAATATGTTTCCAAACACTTGTTGACAACTTCAGTTTGACCATCCATCTGGGGATGATAAGCTGTGCTGAGATGCAATTGGGTGCCTTGTAGCTTGAATAGTTCTTGCCAAAAATTGATGGTGAAAGTGGGGTCACGATCAGAAACAATAGAATGTGTCATGCCATGAAGCTTGAAGACCTGATCCATGAAAAGTTGAGCCATTGTGGATGTTGTAAATGGATTTTGAAGAGCACAGAAATGAGCATACTTGGAAAGGCGATCAACTACCACCATGACGACTGATTTATTGCCTGATTTAGGTAATCTTGTAATAAAATCCATAGAGATATCCCTCCAAATAGCAGGTGGAATCGGAAGTGGTTGTAGTGTGCCAGGAGATTTGACTATTTATCCCTTGTTGCGTTGACACAAATCACATTCGGCCACAAAATTACAAACGTCTTGTTTCATACCATCCCAGAAAAAAGAACATTTGACCCTGTCATAGGTTTTGGTAAACCCGGAGTGCCCAGCGTGGGTGTAGCATGAAGCTCAGAAAGCACCGTGGATTTAAGTTGTGACTGTTTACTTAAATACAAACAGCCTTTGTATCGAAGCTCATCATGGAGCCAAGAGTACCCTGGGGAAACTAGAGAATTGGACTGCAATTGTTGTATCAGATGCAAACTTTTGGGATCATGTAGCCATTCCTGGTGAACGGCTTGGAGCCAATCGGGTACAATGAAGGAGAGAGAAAAAAGGGAGTCTTCATCTTCATATGTTCGAGAAAGTACATCTACAACCACATTGTCTTTTCCTTTCTTGTAAATGATCTCATAATCATATCCAAAGAGGTTAGTCACCCATTTTTGTTGCTTTGGGCAGGAAATGCGTTGCTCCATAAAATACTTGAGGCTTCGATGATCTGTATTAATTTGGAAGTGTTGCTCCAATAGATAAGGGCACCAAAAATCAACGGAATGCATAATATCCAACATTTTCTTTTCATAGATTGATTTTCCCAAATTTTGTTCAAACAATTGTTTGTTGGTAAAGGCCAAAGGCCGACCCTCTTGCATAAGGACATCGGMAATACCTTTCCCTAAAGCATCACATTCCAGGAAAAATGTCTTTGTGAAATCAAGAAGGGCCAGGACTGGAGTGGTGCACATGGCCATATTCAAGGTTTGAAAATCCTGAGCAGCTGCTGGAGTCCAAGTGAAAGAATTCTTTTTAAGGAGTGTAGTGAGAGGTGCCGCAATCTTTCCATAATTCTTAACAAACTTGCGATAATAACTTGTTAAGCCCAGAAATCCTTGCAAGCTTTTGAGAGTCTCTAGGTGATGCCAGTCTTGCATAACTTCAATCTTTTTAGGATCCACCCTGACGTAGTTCTTGCTAACAATATGACACAAGTACTCGACTTCTGAGGCGCCAAAAGCACATTTAGATTGTTTCAGAAAAATTTGGTAATGAGAGAGTAGATGGAGAACTTGGTCCACATGAGAAAGATGGTTTGTCCAGGTTTTTCTATAGATGATGATATCATCAAAGAAAACTAAGACAAAATTATGAAGAAAAGGGTGAAAGACATGATTCATGAGGATTTGGAAGGTGGAGGGGGCATTACACAAGCCAAAATGCATGACCAAAAACTCATAGTGTCCCGCATGAGTTCTAAAGGTAGTCTTAGGAATGTCTGCATCTTTCATAC
Source organism: Picea engelmannii (assembly GCA_009831015.1). Classification (NCBI taxonomy): domain Eukaryota; kingdom Viridiplantae; phylum Streptophyta; class Pinopsida; order Pinales; family Pinaceae; genus Picea; species Picea engelmannii. The sequence goes on from ML779224.1 coordinate 1,820,029, forward strand.
AGATTTGGTGGTAGCCAGAATGAAGATCAAGTTTAGTAAAGAACTGGGCACCACTCAATTCATCCAAGAGGTCATCAATGACAGGAATGGGAAATTTGTCTTTAATGGTGAGTTTTTTGAGGGCACGGAAGTCAGGACACATGCGCCAGGAACCTTCTTTCTTTAGGACCATGACCACAGGAGAAGAGTAGGCACTCATACTAGGGCGGATAACGCTTGCTTTAAGCAGTTCTTGAACCATTTTCTCAATTTCATTTTTTTTGGAAAAGGGGTGTCGATAGGGACGGATATTGGGAGGAAGGCTTCCTAGTATAAGGGGAATGGAATGATCATGAACACCACTAGAAGGTGGGAGTCCCTAGGGAGTGGAAAAGAACACCTGATGTTTAAAGAGGATGGATTGGAGGTCTTGCAAAATAGAGGGTGTCTCAGTTGCCTATTCGCATGGAGTTGGGAAATAACTCTAGAATGACCTTTTTTGAGCAGCTTTTCCATGCGATGGGAGCTAATTATCTTAGGTGAACCGATGGTGATGCCTTGGAACTTATATTTTTGGCCCTCCTGGTCGAATTGCATGGTTAATTCCTTGAAATACATGAGAATGTGACCCAAAGTCCTTAGCCGGTCTACACCCAACACAATGTCACAACCGCCCATGTCGATAGCAAGCATATGAGATTTCAGGTGGTAGTCACCAATTTGGAGACACACATTTTCACAACGCCCTCCACATTTCATGGAGTCACCATTAGAAATCATGATTTGGGAATTATTGACTGCATGGATATAGCAATGAGTTTCTTGGGTAATGCATCGATGAATAATAATTTTGGGGGCTTCCACTATCAACAAGAATGATGACTTTCCTATGCTTGATGTAACCAATTATCTTGAGGGTTTGGGGAGCAGAGAAGCCAGTGAGAGCATTTAGGAAAATGACCAGTTCTACTTTGGGAGGTTCTGAGGGAGGGGTTATGTCTGTGGGAGTTTCAACATCCTCTTCTGAAACATCATCCAAGATGGCCATAAAAATCTTTTGTTCCTTAAACTTGTGGCTCATAAAATATTTTTCATCATAATTATAACAAAGGCCTTTGAGTTGGTGTTCATCCATTTCAACCCTGGTCAATTTTTGGATCTTTAATGCAGTGGAAGGAGGAGTGGGATTTACTGGTTTAGTGCGAGGAATAAAATAGGGTTTTCGGTTTTGAGAAGAGACAACTTGTTGTGATTCCTTAGCTCGTTTAGTACCCTCCACCCAAATATGAGGACGAGCCATGAGGACATGGGCACCAATCTCATCCTTGAGGCCAATAATAAAACATTCTCGAAAAAAAGCATCAGACATGCCCTCTGTATGAAAATCCAGTCGCTCAAAAGCAGCTATAAAGTCTTCCATTGTGCCAGATTGTTTCAATTTTGTCAAACGACCAAAATGGTTGGTGTCGGTGTCAAAGCGTTCATAAATCTCTGCCACAAAGTGTGTCCAAGCAATATACCCTTGACAGGAATTTTTTCTGCATTGCCACCATTTCCAACGTTATTAATCTAGATGGAGAACACCATACCAGAGTTTGGCCAAGTCATATGTAATGTCGTACAAAGAGAAATAATGCTCCATTTGAGTTACCCAACCAGTGGGATCCGAGCCATCAAATTTGGTCACATCCACCCGTGGAAGGCGTAGGTCACGCTGAAAGTTATGGGACTGAAAATTACAGGAATGGGAGGAAGTTTCAGCTTCAGTATGCAAAGGTGGGTCAGATAAAGGGGTATCTGTAGGGATATGTAGCTTGGTGTAGATCATCAAACTGACAGATTCAAGCTGGGTAGTCATGTCTTGTTTGAGCTCCTCAATTGAGGCAACGATGGAGGACTACATGTTTGTATTGATTGTGGAAATATTGGCACCGAGTTGTTTCACTTCTTGTTGGGTCTCTGTGAAATTAGATTGCAAGGTATTAAAGCGAGCTTCCAAGTCTTGGCTACGGGTATGGGCCATGATGAGGAGGGAACCGAAAAGGGGTGGGTGGGGTCAACAATTTTGCTGAAAAATGATAGGTATGAATGTGATAAGGGTGAAGAGATAAATCCAATGGAATAGGTCTCAAATAATGGTGAAAAATTTTCCAGACTTTTATTATTATTATTACTATTATTATTATTATTATTTTTACACTTGAGGAGTTATACTCCGGTCTGAAGAATACTGCAGTGGTGAAATGCCCAAATGCTTAACCAGGAAGAAATGAGTAGTGATTTGGAAACTTGAACACAGTTTCATGGCAATAGATCTTGTCTTTTTAATTTTTGTTTCTGTCCCCAAGGGTTAGGTATTCAAGGTTTCTACAGACAAGGGTTTTCCCTATGCTATAGATCTTTGATATACGTGTGGGGTCCAACAGTAGTACTCGACCCAATATCTCAGGGCACTAACTAAGGAGGCTAGATTGTGCCCTTAACCATACTGCCCGACTACCCAGGTACTAGAGAGTATCTTCCCGAGTGATGTTCTCAGTGGCACTATAGCAGTCAGGCGACCGATCGGCTTATCTAAAAAGGGCTTCAAGAAATCTAGGCCAATCTGTATACAGGTGTTGTCTGATGCGCTACCACTCGAAGGGGTACCAACAGGGGTTACAAGGGTAGCCAACATATGTGCGTTTAAGAACCACTTGTATTTCCTACGTGTATGAATCCCTCAACCGCGGGTTTATGCGTGTAACGAGAGATATTTGTAGCTTAAATACGTCGAAATACGTCTCTACCCTAAAAAAATTAACCCACAATTTTTTGTCGAGGAAAGTGCTCTGATACCACTTGTAATATTCCAGATATAAAAAGCATGCATAACAGAAATAAAATGATAGAAATGGAAGATGAACAACAATATAACTAGAATAACACCACAATAATATTGAAATGAGAACAGAATAACACCAGATAGAGAACTTTGATTACTGAGAGTAATGTTCACTTGCCTCTTCAAGGGGGAAACCTCCAGTCGAGCAGAGCTCTATTACAATAATATCAAAAACTAGGGTTCTCATGCCCTCGACTCCTATTTATACTAAATATGTCTATCAAGAGAACCATCTAGAGGAAGATCCTTCTAAAAGCAGAAGCTTCTATTATGTCTTCTTACATTCGACTTATTCTACCTTATTGCAAGGCCTTATTAATATTTACCTTTATTACATCAGAATACATTGTTCTACCTACGTGAGGGGTTAGGTCCCTAACACTTTCTTTTCTAGGCAGTATAATCAGCGACATAATTCTGGAAACGTGTGGCAGGGCCAACCATTTGCTAACCCCACCTGGCAGTCCCAACAATATCCTACTGCACCTTGGCCAAATCAACCGGCTGCAAATACCACCTGGCCAAATCAACTACCTGCAAATCCCACCTGGACTAACTCGCAATATCCTACCCCATCCTAGAAAAACTTAAATAACAACCCTTATCCTTCACAGTGGACTAACACAACTACCCAAGCCCCCAATTGGAATCAAAATTGGCAGTGCCCCCATGGGAATGACCAATCAACCCATGGGGATGGCTTCTCAAGATAAGCCCACTTTACAAGCCCCACTCCAATTACCTCAGAACCCTCAACCTCAAATTCACCCTCAATTACCAACTCAACCCAACCCAAATCCAAATAACAGACCAGCCCAGCTCGTGCAGATTGTCGAGAATTTTGAGGGTGAAGTCAACTTTGTAGGGTGCAACGAACTTCGGTTGAGGTTCGGGCATATCATTTCTCCTGAAGAAATTGAATATTCATCAAGAGCACGAGAATGAGAATAATATACAACCAACAATAAAACCATCGACTGTGGTCATAACAGAAGAAACAGAACAGAGGGAAAACATAGTCGAGCAACAAAATCCTGATGAAGACGTAATTCCTCTTCCCTCGTTCCCCGAGAGGATAATGATAGATAAAACAGTTGTGTATCCTAATTTCGATATCGTCGGGGAACTAAAGAATATATATGTTAAGATCCCACTCCTACAGGCTCTGCAAGACATCCCAATTTATGCAAAAACGATTAAAGAAATACGTGGGAAGAAGCCTGTTAGGAAAGCTAAGAACCCATCAATTGTTCACGTGGTAGGAGATTTATCCAATATTATTATAGGCAAGCAGGAGCCAGTAAAGTATGCAGAACCAGAGAATCCCATAGTAACAGTTCAGATATGAGGTTTTTCTTTTCCAAATACACTAGTGGATTTGGGGGTAGCCATCAATATTCTGAACATCGAAACCTGTAACACCCTTGGTATCACCTCCTTAGAACCTACTTCAATTATGTTACAATTGGCTGATAGATTAGTGGTTAAACCAGTCAGCACATTACAAGATGTAGCAATTTTAGTCGACTCTTGGGAATACACAACTGATTTCCTAGTTATCAACCCAAGAAGTAGACTCAATGGACACCCATTGTTATTGGGAAGACCATGGCTCACAACAACAGATGCATACATAGGATGTCGCACAGGCAACATGACAATTGCTAGAGGAAGTTCTACAAAGAACCTCATCATGTATCCTGCAGCTAAACCAAGTCCGCCTATCATACATCAGCAGTTGCCACTGCCTAGATATCCAGAAAAAAATCTACGATCTCCCCTCACATTGGAAGAAGCCCTCAGACTCAAGAACCAACTAGAAGATGATGTGATCAGTAGCTTCATTAACGACCCAGCGATTATAAGCAACCCAACATGTCAAATGCTAAGAGTTGTTTTAGACAATGAAGCACAGGGAAATTCTTTGGAAGAATTGATGGAGAAACAGATTCACACTACTGTTGTCCATAACAACATATCAATTGAAATCGCACCAAGGAGGTTTTTGAATATTAATGCTAATTTTAATGCGAAACAACAACAAAAATTGATTCAGATCCTTTCTAAACATCAGCAGGATTTTGTGTGGGAGTATCTCGACATGAAGGGCATTGATCCCCAACTATTCACACATCATATTTATATTGAGAAAGATGCCCGACCCATCTGACAGCCCCAACGAAGACTGAACCCTCATCTCAGGGACGTTGTTAAAGAAGAGTTACAAAAACTGTTGGATGTAGATTTCATATATCCTATTTCAGATAGTTGGTGGGTCTCTCCACTAGTAATCGTCCCCAAGAAGAATGGAAAGTGACAAATCTATGTAGACTACATAGAACTCAATAATCTACCCAGAAGGACCACTTTCCCCTACCTTTTATTGATCAGGTCCTTGATACTTTAGCAGGGAAGAATTTTTTTCCTTCTTGGATGGATTTGGCGGTTATAATTAGATTCAGATTGCTCAAGAAGACCAAGATAAAACTACATTTACATGTCCCTGGGGTACCTTCGCATATATATTATTTCCCTTTGGATTATGTAATGCTCCAACTACATTCCAAAGAGCCATTTTAAGCATATTTTCTGATTTGATTAATGAAGGACTTGAAGTTTACATGGAAGATTTCACCCCTTACGACACTGATTTTGATAAAGCTCTAAGCAATTTGGAGAAGGTACTGGAATGATGCATTGCTACCAGGCTATGTTTGAGTCATGAAAAATTTCATATGATGATGACCGAAGGTGTGGTACTAGGAAACTATGTTTCTGTAGATGGAATCAAGGTAGACCTAGCAAAAATAGAGGTAATCCTTAATCTGCCTACACCTCGTACACAAATTGAGGTACGTAGTTTCCTTGGCGATGTAGGATACTATCGCAAATTCATAGAAATCTTTTCAAGAACAACTGCACCTTTACATGATTTAACTGGTAATGTGGAATTTCAGTGGTCTAATAAATGTGGTGTTGCGTTTACAGAACTCAAAAGGTTGGTTTCAATAGCACCGGTGTTGAGAGGACCAAAATGGAAATTACCATTCCACATCTCTACAGATGCATCAGATATCGCTATAGGCATTGTCCTTGGACAGGAAGAAGACAAGAAACCTTATGCTATTTATTTTATTAGCAAAATTCTTACTCCCGCTGAATTGAATTACACAATAACATAAAAGGAATTTTTAGCCGTTATACATGCTATTAATAAATTTTGCCACTATATAACATGTTATCCAGTTATTCTGTATAATGATCATTCTGCTATTAAATATTTAGCTAACCAACCGATTACTAATGGATGGGTTACTCGATGTTAATTACTATTGCAGGAATTCAACATCACCATTAAGGATCAGCCTGGAAGAGAGAATCTCATTGCATATTTCTTGTCTCGCGTACCCAAAATAGATGACTCTTTGATAGTCGAAGATCAATTTCTAGACGAACACCTGTTCGTTGTCACTATTAATACATAGTGGTATGCTCATGTGGCAAATTATCTGGCAATTGGGAAACTACCAACACACCTATCATCAAGGGAAAGGAAATTGATCGTCCAATGTAGTGCATGGTTCACCTGGATTGGTGGATATCTTTTCCACACAGGGGCTGACCTCCAGATCTGAAGATGTGTAGGAGATGATGAAAGTTACGATGTTTTGAAAGAGGGCCATGATGAGCCCTGTGGTGGACATTTTGCAGACTGTAAAACTGGGCATAATATTTTACAAATGGGCTATTATTAGCCCTCAATATTCAAAGATGCAAAGAAATATGTTCAGACCTATGACAGTTGTTAGAGGACGGGCCGACCAGGACAAGATGATGAAATGCCCCTACAAGAACAAGTGGTGGTAGAACCTTTTGAGAGATGGGTACTGGAATTTGTTGGCCCCTTCAACCCAAAATCAAACCAGAAGGCCTATATACTAGTTGCAAAAGACTATATGAACAAATGGGTAGAGGCAGTAGCCTTGCCAAATGCAACAGAGGAAGCAGTCATTAAGTTTATCTTCGAATTATTTGTGCGCTATGGATTACCCAGGGAAGTAATCACTGACGGAGGGTCACAATTTACAGCCCATAAAATCACTGCCACTCTGCACAATTGTCATATTAAACAAAGAGTTACTTCCCCATACCACCCACAGGAAAAAGGACAAGTAGAAAGTACCAATAAAGTCTAGAACACAATTTTGACAAAACTAGTCTCAACAAACCCGTCAGAATTGGGCAGTCAATCTTCCAAATGCCTTATGGGCCTATCGCACAACATGGCGTAACACTACTGGCCACTCTCCTTATCATCTAGTCTATGGAAAAGAACCTATCTTTCCAATTGAATTTGAGATCAAGACTCTAAGGATGGCCCAGGAAATTGGACTGGATCTTACGGAAGCACACACACAATGCTTACAACAACTCAATGAGTTAGATGAAGCATGCATATTTGCCCTGCAACACACAATTGTTATTCAACAGCAGAGAGCTAGCTAGAACAATAAACATATCAAGAAGAAATCCTTCCAGAAAGGTGATTGGGTGCTTCTCTATGATTCTAGATTTCAGGATTTTCCTGGAAAATTATAGACAAGGTGGTTGGGACCATATGAAATCAATGAAGTTCATGATAATGACACTGTTACTTTAGTTAGCATCGACAGGTCTGGTTCTCCTTTTTTGGTAAATGGACATCGTCTATGACTCTACCATCAACCGCTTTCAAGAGAATCCTTTTTTCGAGAAGTAAGTAAGGACCCTACTATTCAGATTTTAGCTGGCTGTGAAGGTAACCCAGCAGCTTCAACTTCATAAAATTATGATTTTTATCAGCACTATACATATTGTATATAGTTTTCTTTACAGATTTGATTGAGTTTTAGTTTTTACTTCCTAGGAAAGTCACTATCAAGAATTTTGAAGAACAAAAACCAGAAAAGATGATTGTAATGAATATAATTAGCACTCTTTTATGTTCTTTGTTCAAAACTTCAAATTTCTCTCGTCTCACCCTGTTTCACAGAAGATGGATATGTCATGTTCTGTAGCAAAAAATCGGGTGACTATAATGAATGCATGACGCTAACAAACCATCCAATACTTCGATTATTGAATAAACCTACCCATAAAAATTGAATGAATTTAGTTGATGACTAATCAATCCTAGATTCGCTAAAACAAAAATGTCTGCGGGAGGTTTCCAATTACTTAAACAGATGGATACATTCTGAAGATCATCGTTTTCGTTCCCTTAGTGCAATTGTTGTTCCCTTTGTGAGTATTGTCATTCATTTGAATGGAACGACTATCGTTCCCTTGGTACGATTGTTGTTCTCGTCGCAGGTAGTGTCATTCATTTGAAAGTAACGATTGTCGTTCCTTTTGTTGCGATTGTCGTTCCCTTCGTGGGTAGTGTTGTTTAGTCAAATGTAATAGCTTATGTCCCCTTTATCGCGATTGTCGTTCCTTTTTTCAGGTCACATTGTTCATTCGAAAGGGACAATTGTTGTTGCTTCTGAGATTTTTTCTTGTTGTTGTTCCTTTCCCTCAGAAGTCATGATTTTTTATGAACAAAACATGTTGTTGATATGTTAGCCACTCCTTTGGGTATGACCTTCACTAATTAATTTTCACCAACCTTACTTCTAATTATCATAGCAACGATTTTTCATTTTTTTTGTGGACTATCTAGCATACCTTATCGAATTGTTTTTGGATTAATTTCTCTGAATTATTTTAAATATTGTCCATAATCCTTAACCACCATAATTTGTTTCTTTCCCCTATATATATACATATACTTGAATGATAATTTTCCTTTATATAATAATAAAGAGTCTAAAAGAACATTTTACTTGGCATTCTTACACTTCTTACACCATCCCTCACTCTTAAGAAGTAGATGAGCCCCCCTTAATAGAGCCTAAAAAAAAAAAAAAGAAAAGGAAACAAAAATTAACTATAAGTAATAAACTTCTCCCACAAAGGATAGGGGTTCTCATCACGAGCCAACCTACCATGATCATAATATAATGACATAAGTGACATTCCCACTATGGCTACCACACTAGGGAAATGGCCTTTGGCATTTTTTTCATCAAAGGACAAGAGGTCTCATCACGAGCCAGCTTGTTCACTTAGGTTACAATCTAGTGAGCGACATTATCGTTATCTGCCTACCAAACCAGGATAGTGGTATTTTTGGGAAAAGATAATTCAAACTATTTATTAAGGATATGGGCTCATCTATGGGTTAAAAGGAAACCCTATCGAGGTTATGGACATGTGCTGGCAGCAGTGGCTCTGGCCGTGGTATGGAAGTTTACCTTAAATACACCAAGTTTTTTGTGTGTTCCTAGACTTACTATTCTAACAAAGAGGCTATCATTCCAGTTATATCCAATAACAAGGGAAAGTCACAGGGTAATGACATGTGGAATATTTCTAAACACATGAACAAATTTAAATTACTCAGAATCTTTTTCCTTAAACACTTTTTTTGAACATAGGTATGTAAATTTGAAATTCCCACGAAAGAGTGATTATTGTTCATGATTACCGTTAAAGTGATTTTGAAGGTTATTAATGATTGTTCTCCCAATGGAGACAGTGGCGTAGTAATTACCTCTCACATGAACTACCTACCATCATTACAATCACACATATCGACAGTCGAGGTCGACCTTTTCATTAATCAGGGGGGCAGATACTCTGCACATTTACTGATTGCAATAAATGGGAAAACTCACATTTTTATATACAATTGTTGTTCTATGATGTTCACCATTCCTGGTAATATTTCCTCCAAAGCTGGTCTAACTAAGTTGCATCCAGGAACGATAGTTGTCCTCATTTTCTTACAGAAGACATGGGCGGTCGAAGTGTACGCCGAGAACCCACATTGTTGTAGGTAAATGACCAGGCAAGGGAAATTTTACATCATTTGGGGTGGATAGAATATTTCAACAGATTGCAGGAATATGACATAAATATCACACTAGCATTTTTCCAGAATTTATAGAGGGGAGTCTTGATGATTCGAGACATACAAATTCCAGTCACTGAGGAAATTACAATGGAGGTAACATGCCTCCCCAACGAAGGCATATAATGGACAGGGAATTATACAACACTTAAGGAGGCTGTAGAGTCCTTCGTAGAACCAAGAGAACAACTTAATAAAAAAGGGAAAGGACTCAACCCCGCTGCTCTCAGCGAGTCGTGGAGGGAGATAGCAGGAGTAATTGAGAGATATATCACATGTGATGGGAGATATGATGTAGTGATACCGTGCCACCTCAAACTATTAGAAGCACTAAAACAAAGGTTAGTAATAAATTTACCTTTCCTTTTAAACGTCATGTTGCATGAAGTTGCTACAAGGACCCAGAAGGCCAAAGACCCTGTTAATATAATTAGTCACCATGGACTAGTCAAATTAATAGTAAGCAAGGCCTTGAGCTAAACACAAATAACTTGGGGATATTTCATTGAGCCTTTACAAATTGAACAATCAGAAATGCACCATGAAATTCTCCCACATGGAATTGAGGCAGCCCAGGTAGAAGAAGACAATGCCCAAATGGAAATTCCAACACCCCAGCCTGAAATTGAAGCAGAACCCATCCAACTGGCAGAAACTCAAACCAAACATGAAGAAACATCAAGGAAGATAAGACAGAGGACAATCTCTATTCTTGAAACCTCCACTGGGAAAAGGAAAAGAGGCAAAAATGCAGTCCAGCCTGAAAATACTTAGGAGGCTATGCAAACAGAAAAACCCATACAAGAAAATACTCAAGAGGCTATGCAAACAGAACAACCTATACAAGAAAATACTCAAGAGGTTATGCAAACAGAACAACCCCTACAAGAAAACACTCAGGAGACTGTACAGACAGAGAACCCATCATTTGAAAACCTTACAGAATATTTCTTCAGAAGTTATGAAGTAGAAATGGCTCAAGTACTGGGAAGTTTAGGGACATCAATTTCTAGAGACATAGGCAGGTCTGCACCAACTTCTTCCCATTCAAGCCCTGCCTTGGACCTTCCTAATATGGAGATACCATCTCCTGAAGAAACAAAACAACCATAACCTCACATTGAGGTAAATAGTCCTTTGGAACAAACAGAGCACTTGGAAGAAACAAGAGAGAAGTCACCAGCTGATCAAGGTGGGGAAGACCTTGAAATTCCCCATAAACAGAAAGCAACAGGGAAAGGCCACAATAAAATCAGAAAATTGAAACAGGAAAACAAGATATTGAGAAAAAGGGTTAAAAAAATCAAAGTATTGAAACAAAAAGTTGGCATACTAAAAGAAACAATCAAACAACTAAGGAAGCAGTTGGAACAGGCTAATAAGGCCCATGAGAAGAAGAAATCCTAGAGGCCTAGAGTACAGGGAATAAACCCACTTCCTAGAAAAACAATCCACACCAATTCTGCTGGAACACAAACATAATTGCATGATCCTTTGGAAACAGCTGAAATATAAACTCAGACTGAGGATCCAACCATAGAAGCAACAACTATTCAAACTGAAGGAGTGTTTCCTATAGATCTTCATGTTCCTTTGGAAACAGCTAAAATAGGAACTCAAACTGAGATTCCAGCCACATAAGAAAGAGTTGTCCAAACTGAGGGAGTGCTTCCTACAGATTTTCCTACTCCTTTGGAGACAATTGATACAAATACACAGAAAGATGCCCCAACAACAAAAGAATTAGTTGTTTAGACTGAGGAAGCATTTCAGTCTCTTGAACAGGGTGTCATCATTAACAGGTTGGAGGCAAAGCTGGTGCAAACCCAACATACCTTAACTCAATGCAGGAGTGAAATGGTAACAATGGTAGAACATCAGAGAGTTGTCAAGCAACTTAAACCCATGTCAGCAACAGAGAATGAGACCTTTGCTGAGCTCAGCATAGCTCAAGGAAAGGTGAATAAAGTACAGGGCCAGTTAGATAAATCTTTGCAGGAAATCAAGGAAATTTGCTCCGTTTATTCTGATATAGTAGCTTGTAGGGCCCCTACTATTAATTACATCTTATTTTTAATAGAACGTTATATGATGATGAGAATAAAAGATATTAGAGTAGGCAAGCCTTTTGAGTTTACCATTGTTTCCGATTTCATTTCATGTTTTAGAGAACAAGAGGATGGAGTTCAATATTTTTTGTGTGAACTATACCTTCACAACTTCCTCCTAGGAGAAAATAGAGACAAGAACCTCGGTCCTTTCATTGGGAACATACAGTTTCAGGCATTCTTGTCCTTTGTCAAAAACCAAACCAGGTGGGGTAAAGCACACAAGGTTTTCATGAAAGGGGAGACTGGGTTAGACCTATGAATCAGAGAGGAACCTCCTAAAACCCTTAAAACCATTATGCAGCATAGAACATTCATGAAGAGGGAGAAGGTTGTAGAATCCTTAACACCCATCCACAGACATGTTATAAATTCGGGTCTACAAAATTTTACAGAGCTTAAAGAAGAATCCATTGATGCTGCTAAACTAAGATGGGATGTCTCCTCAAATGCAGTCAAGAACCGGGAACCCTTTGGTTTCAAAAATTTTCATGCAGTCACCTTCAGGTTACAGAGGTATGCAAGAATGATACAGAATGAAGGGCCTACTTGGATTGGATGCAGGTACAATCCTCCCATCATTTGGTGCCCTCCAAAGAATTATCGAAGTAATTATGAAATTTGTAAGAAGGACGAAGATGTTGTTTTTGAAATGCTTAAAGGTAAGAATGGGTTCAGGAGACCTGGAGAAGATACCTCTCCTCCCCATAGCATCACTACTTTACATGTAAACTCTCATCTTGCATGAGGACATGAAAAAAGGTAAGCTGGGAGGGTATGTTGAGTAGAGAAAAAGGTACAAATATCCTCCTTATTGCCATGATTTATGATATATTCTTGATTGACTTTTCTATTAATTAGAGGTCATTAGGAAAGAAAATGATTAAAAAGTATTCTAGATATGTTATTGAGTGAT
>ML779225.1:5320-56547 GCA_009831015.1 Picea engelmannii
TTCAGACATCCCCAAGTTTGAAGGAAAGGCAGGAGATGACCCTGCCAACCATGTCATGACTTTCCACCTATGGTGCTCTTCCAACAACATCATGGATGATTCCATTAGACTACGATTATTTCAATGCACACTCACTGGCCCATCAACCAAATGGTATGTAGATGAAAAATCAGGGTCCCATGTGACTTTCGAGTCCTTGGCCAAAGCATTTTTGACCTTCTTCCAATTACCAATCCGCCATGACAATGGTCTTGAACTACTCTCTAATTTCAAACAAACCTTAGCCACACGTATCGTCGATCACATTCATGAGTGGCGTAGACGACGTGGTTTATGTAAAGTTGAAACCACCAAACAACAATGTCTTGACTAGTTTCTCAGATCACTTGTCTTTCTCCTCGGTAAAGATGTAGCTTCCACCTTCCCTCAATCCGAAGAATAAGCCATCAGTAAGACTCAACAATACGACCTCATCTATTCACAATCAGGATACTTATACACAGTAATTCCTGACCTCCCCAAACCCGTGCCATTTGGTCAAGACAAACCCAGGATGTCTCACTCAGTAGACGGATTGATTGGTAATACCACACACCACAGTCCTCAACCCCAACCACCACCAATGTATGGCACCCCTCAATATCTGTCGGCGTACGGGGGAACCTCTTATTACCCCCCACCCCCTTATCAACAGTCATACCCTGTTGCTATTCCTCCGCCCATCAGTGGGTCACCGCCGACACCCCCACTACACCCACCTATCCAGACAAGTTCGGGTACCCCCTCTACCTCAGCTTATACTATGAGTACTAGCAAAAACACCATGCCTTACTATGTACCTTACGGATCACAACCCCCACAGAATCCGTGCTTTCCCTTTCCTGGTCCTCCACAACCCATGGCACCCCCACATCCTCACGTTGGGGTGAATTTTGTTCAACCCTCTCCCATTCAACAATATCAAAATTTTGAACAGCTGAATACGGCAAATCCGACCCATCCGTCGAATAATGCCAAAAAGAAAGGATGAAATAGGAACAATAACAACCCAGGTCAAGGCAGGAATCAACCCCCACAAAACCAACCGGCTGGGGGCAACCGACACCAAGGGAATCAAAACCCCCAGGGGGGAAATAACAATAGGCGTCAAGGGAGAAATAACAATACTATAAAAACCAATTTCCCTTGTGCCCTTTGCAGTGAGTTCGATCATTATACTCATCATTGCCCCCAAATCGTTGATTTCAAACGGTTGAAAGACTCAGGCAGTCTACCACATCGTCCAACACCGCCTGCCCCTCAGCAGGCCCCACAACAATACGTACAACAACACCCCCCTCCCCCCTCGGCCGTGCTGCAGAATCCCATTCCACACCAAGTTGTGATAAACACCCAACAGGACACACAACCTACCCCACCTCAGGTGGGACAGTACCTCAATCCAAACAATCCAGCAGATCGCATGATCCTCCTCACCAGTGAGGAAGAAATCCTTCTGCAAACACGTAATTGTCAGTACCATGCACCCATTGAGTCCCCTCCCATTCCTCCAGAAACAAATCCCGCACCAACAGGACCCCCGTTGGTGATCCCTTGCCCTAACACAGAACCACCTCTTCGCATCCCTCGCATCCCATTGCACAGGAATGTCCACAACCTACAGGCTAGGGCAGCTCATAATTACAGTTTGGTTGATGACTTAGCACAATCCTGGCTGCCATGTCAGTCTTAAAAGTCCTTCAGACTTGTCCCACTCAGCGAAAATCATTACTTTCCGCCTTGGGGACAGTCGACCCCGCAGATACTCGACTCATTACATTTGATCTCGACAGCGGAGAACTTCGCCTTCCCGCTTTGATCGCTTTCCAAATCCCAGTGAAAATACGGAACATTACAGTTCATCGGTGTATCATCGATGAAGGTGCATCTACATGCATTATGTCCAAATCTGTATGGCAGAAACTTGGTTCCCCCGAACTCATACCCTATGCCATTACCTTACGAGCTTATGACGAATGACCATCATCTCCTGAAGGGCTCTTCCAAAATGTCCCCGTAGAACTCGGGGGAAAGACTATTCTCATCGACATTGAATTTATCGACGCCCCACTCGATTATAATATCCTGTTTGGTCGTAGCTACATGTACGCTATGAAGGCAATTGCCTCGTCCGTCTTTCGAACAATGATGTTCCCCCACAATAGGAAGATCGTAACCATTGACCAAGTCTCACATTATGAGCCTAACCCGTCTGCCAACATCGATAACATTCTCCCTCTCATCCACACGAGTCATGACGCATACGCACTCATCGAAATGGGTCCCGAAATTTTCAAAGATCCATCATTGTTAGGAACTTACCATGGAGCACCACCACTCCTTCATCCTTCCAATCAAGTATGCGCCATATCATCTAATGGAACTGACATAGAGGATACCCTTCCTCCTAGGGAGGCTTCTATCATATCTGACGTCCCACTAGTCATAGAGCTCCCCCCTCATGAGCCTCCTGTGAACTTGTCGACCCCACCAGTCCACGATTTCACCTCTCCCCAAGGCCATATCCCAGTCTGGGAGATAGTTCCCCAAGCCATTACTCAAATCCCCTTCTTTTACCCTCCACCTGGCATACAATCTTTCCAAGTAGCCGCAACACTTACCCTCCCTAATATGGTGTTAGCAATTCCAGTTTGGTATTTACATCCACCAGAGATGGTCCCTCGAACATCCCTTCCCCCCCAAACGGAAGGAATCCCAATGACGATTCCCATACTCACTCCCACCATACCCTCTCCACCCCCACTCACTACTCTCCCTGCCACAGCTGGGGGCAGAAGAAAGAAGAAGGATCCCACAGCTCCACTTCCCTCGCGCGTCCAACCCCCTTGCACGCTATGTGAGAAAGATGGACACCAAACCAACAACTACCCATCTCTACCGGAGTTACGGAACTTGATTCCACTCAATCAAACTCCATCAACACTCGCCACCATAACAAGTATTGTCGTTACTGCCCCTCACTCAAGTAGTAAAGGGCTACGAACCAAATTCGCTTGCGCGATATGTTCAGAATATGGCCATTATACACACCATTGCCCAACACTACCACACTTCCGACAGACATTAGTCGTAGTACACCAAAGCTTCCAGAGCGAACCCAATCCAGCTACGTCATCCCTACCAAAAATCACTGACATCCATTATGTCACAACTTCAGTCAATGAATGTATGAGATGCCCTTGCTCTCTATGTGAATCCTTAGATCATTTTACAAACTAGTGTCCCATGATCATTGAATATAGGCAACACCAATTGACCCTGCTTCAAAGACCCACAAAATCGATGGTTGACCTTACCTCGTCACTAGAGATTCTTCATCTCATTTCTCTCGAGGCCCTCCCAACGCCTATGTGGTTCTTGGATGACTTATCCGAGGATTCACCCCCAAATCCCCCCAATTCTCCCGCTCATTTCCCTACGAAAATTTTACATCCAACTACCACGGGTACTCGTGAGTATTTCGATATTTGGTTTATGTCGAGCGAACCATCGCAATTCCATTGCAACGTTCCCCCTACTTCTTCATCACCAGGGGCCAGCTACATGACAACAGTCCCCAATATCACTCTTCACGACCCCTTGTATTCCCGCCAATTCCACTGTGACGAGGAAATACTCGAAGAGTTAAACACCCCTGACTACCCATAGGATGCGCTACACCACCAAGCACTCTTCTTTCCACAGGAGGCCTCCATGCCTCCTAACCAACACCCCATATACACGGTCGAAACCAAGGATTTTATCCCATTAGGGCATATCGACTGGTTCAACAACCCCATTCCTGCCCCTGATGCTTTTGAAGAAGGCAACATGGCCAACATTTTCCCGACCATCAAAATCGACATTTCCATAAAAAAATGGCGTTGTCGAGGATATCACCATTGGAGCTGCTTGCACTCCTGAAGAAATCAACGCCTATAAAACCCTATTCCAGGAATATCAGGATATTTTTGCCTGGTCATACACAGAAATGCCTAGCCTTGATCCCTTTATCGTCGAACATCGCATCGACACCTGGCCCGACATTACACCAGTTTGTCAAAAACAACGACCGCTACACCCATCCAAAGCAGCGGCCATCAAAGCCGAGATTGACAAATTACACGTGGTTGGGTTCATCTACCCCATTGCCTATACCTCATGGGTTTCCAACCATGTCCCCGTTAATAAAAAACAGGGCACTATCCGCATCTGCACGGACTTTCGCGATCTCAATCACGCATGTCCCAAAGACAACTTTCCAACGCCTTTCATCGATCAAATTATCGACGTTTGCGCAAGCCACGAGGCTCTATCCTTCATGGATGGTTTCTCTGGTTATAATCAAATCCAAATTCACCCAGCTGATCAGTACAAAACCGCATTCACTACCCCTTGGGGTACTTTTGCATATCTTGTCATGCCTTTTGGCCTAAAGAATGTTGGCGCAACTTTCCAATGGGCTATGACATACATTTTTCACGATCTGGTTCATATCATCCTTGCATACTTGGACGACCTCACAACTCGATCCAAGAAACGCACCCAACATCTTGATGATTTACGAATCATCTTCCAACGGTGCCGTCAGTACAACATCCGCTTGAATCCCCTCAAGTGTGTATTCTACGTCACTGTGGGGCGCCTCCTCGAATTCATCATTTCCCAAAGTGGTATTACCGTGGACCCCCTCAAAGTCCAAGCTATCACCGAAATTCCACCTCCCCGGAATTTACGTCAACTCCAGAGCCTACAAGGAAAGGCTAACTTTCTACGACGATTTGTCCCCGACTACACCACTCGCGCACACGGTTTCCTTCGCTTACTATGTCACGACATCCCATTTTACTGGGATGAACATGCCCAACATTCATTCGACGATCTTAAAATGGCGCTCTCCAACGCCCCTTTAATTAGTGCACCCGACTACAATCGCGACTATATCCTCTACATATCAACATCGGTTGTATCAGTAGTAGGCGTTCTCATTCAAATCGGTGATGATGATCGTGAGCATGTCATTTATTACGTTAGTAAAAACCTCTCAGGGTCACCCTTGAAGTATAAACACGAAGAGAAACTAGCCCTCGTAGTCGTCCTCGCAGTCCAGAAATTGCGTCATTACATTCTGCTTCGCACAACTAAAGTCGTAGCAGATTCCAACCCTATGCAATACTTGCTCAGTCGTCGGCAAATTAATGGAAAATTTGCTCGATGGACCATTATCCTTCAGGAGTATGATCTTGAATTCTCAACACCCAAGAGCAAGAAAGCCCTTGTCCTCGCTGAACTTGTCACGACCTTCCCCTATGACACAACCAGTGCCCCCGTTAATACCGACTTTCCCGATGAACACCTCTTTTACATCACTTCGGATGATCCTTGGTATGGTGACCTCCTCGTTTACCTCCAAACTCAAAAGTTCGATGACCACCTTTCACGAGATGATCGTCGTCGCATTCACCACCAGGCCCACCGCTACCTCCTCATCGGAGAAATCTTATATTGGCGAGGGGTCGACACCATTCTTCGTCGATGCGTGACCATTAACAAGGCCGACAGAGTCTTGAATGGCTGCCATAGCGGCGCATGTGGGGGCCATCTTTTGGGAATGTCCACTACTCAGAAGATCATCCGAGCAGGTTACTTTTGGCCTACATTGTTTCACGATTACATTCATGCCGTGAAGCGATGCGATAAATGCCAGCTTTACGCCACCAAAGCACGAGCACCACCTGCTCTTCTTCATCCAGTCATTACTGCCGACCCCTTTTGTAAATGGGGCATCAACTTCATGACTTGTAATCCCCCCTCCAGCAATGGATACAAATACATTGTTGTCGCGGTCGATTACTTCACAAAATGGGCAGAAGCTATGCCCACCTTCAACAATACCGCTGACAATGCAACACATTTTTTCTTTAAGCACGTCATATCCCGCTTTGGAGTACTACTCCAACTCGTTTCCGATCACGGGAAACACTTTGAGAATGAGATTTTCGTCGAACTCTCATCTCGGTTAGGATTCTCCCATGAGTTTGCCTCACCATATTACCCTCAGTCTAGCGGACAGGTCGAAGCAGTTAACAAGGTCCTCAAGACCATGTTACAGCGCACGGTTAATAAACATAAGACCAATTGGCATCATATGTTATTTTCCGTGCTATGGGCTTACCGTACGGCTGTGAAAACAACCACTGGTTTCACACCATTTCATCTAGTCCATGGGGTTGAGGCCACTCTGCCCATCGAGTGCGAAATTCCCACCTTACGCATCGCAATTAAGCTATTACCTGATACTGCTCCAATGGAGCAATGCTTGTTGAACTTAGAGTCCCTAGATGAAGATCGTCGATCTTCATTACATAACAATGAGGCAGCTAAAAAATGATCAAAGGCCACCTTTGATCGACATGTCAACTTTTGCTCATTTCACGAAGGCAACCTCATCCTTGCTTATGATATCGCTCACGATACCTTTGGTCATGGAAAATTCGAGTCACTATGGCATGGCCCATACATTATCCAACATTGTCTCACCAAAGGTGCATACATCCTGGTCTCTCCCGAAGGCCTCTCTCTCAAAGAACCCGTCAACGGGTTATACTTAAAGAAATTTTATGCCTAAACGTAGCAGTTCTACTTTAGGTTATTTCTTTTATAGTGTTTTTAATCTTTTTTTTCCCCTCCCTCACATCTATACTATTATTTGTGTTATTGATAGATGCTTCCTCCACCAGCCTACTACATCGATTACGCCGACGGCGCAGCCGTTGGACACAAAATCTCGCTTCGACAGCTTGGGCCCTCTATACCCCCTCACATGAAATGCTCCATTCAAGCAACATATGTTTGGGTTCAGCCACCAACAACCAAGCCAAATACATTGCCATCATTGGCCTCCTCGCTGATGCCCAACATCATCGTATTCGTCACCTTAGCGTCTTGCTCGACTCTCAACTAATCGTTCTTCAGCTCAACAATGTGTACCGCGTACGCGATCCTTGCCTCTTTCACAAATACCTGTAGGTTAGACTTTTATCTCGACATTTTGATTCCATTACATTTACACATATTCCAAGACAATTGAATCAAATTACAAATAACTTAGCTAATATTGTGTTAGACTGACATATATCACATCAAGATACCTCTACACATACATAAACATATCAACAACCTGTCACGACATATATAGATTAGACATCATTAACACATTAACAAAACACATGTAAACATCACATAGATCTAAAAATGTATACTCATGTATATATAAGACCGTCCACAGTGCCATCCAAATGTTTACATACAAAAATACAAGTATCTGCAGGCCAGTGAAGCACCTTGGTACAAAATGGGCTCACCAGCCTATATACAAAAATACAAAAATACATAAAGCACCACTCAAGGTGCCTCTAGAGCACCACCTCCTGCTCCTCCCTCAGGCGGTGGTCCCCCACCCACTACTGGTCCCTCCTGACCGGGAGGTAACCGTCCGGTCATAGCAGCACCTGCTACTGCTGCTCGTCGTACCACGGCCCGCCACGGCGACGGAATCCCCACACATTGCTCTAGAATGCCCTCATCCTGGATACACGACCACATGCCCTTAGGCACGCCCTATAGCACCACCTCCAGGCGACGACGTATATCCTCAAAATTTGCTCCGGCATCCGCCGGAGGAGCATGTGATGGCCCAACACCTGGGTCATCAAACTGACGTCTCCTCGCTACTCTCTCAGGCTCAGTTGTTCTCGCCTTGGCGTCCTCACGCCGACGTCTCTCTCCTACCTGCGACCCTCCCCGCGGCTGTCTCCCCGGCTCCTGGCGAGCCCACGCCCTAAGAACCTCCACCTCGCGCCCACGAGGTGCCACATCTGCACATATAAACAAACAACAGATAGTATCAACATCTATACCAAATACACATGTCATGCTATCTTAAAAACAAACAACATATATCAAACTCATCAACATACCTCGATGATCAAAAACCTCCCCTGGAGGTAACACCATGTCCGGATCATCCCAAAAGTCAACACCAGTATATGGGAACTGCAATATCACCTGCGGCATATGCCGCCACACCTGCGCCGCCTCAGCTGTGAAGAAGTGGCCGCCCTCGCCACCACCGTGGCGAAGAAAAATAGTCGACCACCGCCTCAGTCACGGCTCTCGCGCCCCAGGAGCGCCCAATAAAACCCTTGGGCGCAACATAGGCACCCTCTCCAAAAACCAGGCCACTAGGATGGACCCAAAGGCAAACTCTCCTGTATCAGTGGACCGATAACAGTCCAGCTGCCCTACCATCCTGGCATGCAGCGTAAGCCCCCAAGCGAAGTGCTCACCATCCAGTACCCTCTCCATCACACTCAGCTGACCACCACTGATCCGCTGAGTCGCAAGAGACCCGTACACCCACACTATCATCGCTGTTATACAGCGATGCGCTAGAGCATCCATCACCCCGATGCTCACGACATAGCCCGACATAAAGTTCGCCCTGGAACAACATCTCCGGCCTATTGTCACTAGCGCCACATCAGCAGGTAATACCGGCTCCGTCGGTAAGGGCGTTCCCCGAAACGAGAGCCCAGTCAAAAAATATATGTCCTCCACCGTAGTGAAGGCAATCTGCTCTCCCTGTACCATGAAACAATGCAGGTCCGGACTCCACATCCGGATAAGGAACTGCAGGAGATACTCTTGCGCCCGTATCAATGGGCACTCAAAGAACTTCAGCAGCCCACAGGCTGCCAAAGTCGCACGAACCCCCAGATCCTCAATCACCACAACATCCCTCAACTGGGACCAATCCCGCTCTCGCCAATCGACTGGCATCGCGCACAATGATTGTCTGCAGCCACATAAAACAATCCTAGGTCAACTACCTTAACCATTAATTTTATTTTTTTTAAATTTTACACCCGTTAACCTTGCCTCTAAGGCGCGGTTGTTTAACCCACAGGCACGCACCCATGCGCGCCTGTTCACCCCACAGGCGCGCACGTATGCACTCTTGTTCACTCCACATACGCACACTCCGGCGCGCCTGTTCACTCCACAAGCTTGCACTCAAGCACGCCTGTCCATCCCACAGGCGCGCATGCATGCACGCCTGCTCAACCTACAGGGGCGCTTCCATGCGCCCCTGTCATGAACACAGACGCGCATCAAAACACGCCTGTCCACCACACAGTCGCGCACACATGGGCGGCTGTGTAGCCAACAGGCGCGCACATAATGCGCGCCTTTGTCCCCCTTACGGGCGCCCCGATGCGCAACTATCCGGCCGACAGACGCACACTTGTGCGCGCATACTCCCGGATCACCCACGCACGTGGGGGCCCACACCCATAAAACCCCCTGTACGGCCCTCCATACAGACCCTGCCCAAAAATAGAAAACCAAATTATATGCAGGATGATCAGAATGCTAACCTGAAGCTCGCTGGTGATTGGCTGCCTCGTTCTCCCGAAATCTCCAAATCTCCTCTGAATACCTCTCGTCCAGTCACTCTAGCAGCAAGTACAAATGAGGTGGCAATGTGGGCCCTACAATTATATATAGTCCTTTTTGTCAAACTTCCACTCACCATTCCGGGAGCTCCGGGTGCCCATTCTTCGAACCGTCTTCAGCCATGGGATCAACATCATGACATCTACATCACGACAGTCCCCGTGCCACTTTTCATCCTGAGCCCCTGGGACACCATTTTTTTTCATACCCCGACTAGGTACGCATGCTCATATTCAAAATTATCCAATAAATGCTTGTATGTTCGATTCTCTTCAGATATGGTTCACATCGGGTATTTGGTTTTCATGTGTGCAGGTACTTGGTCATCATACATCAACACAAACCCTTCAGGTATATACTCAGCACTGGCATGTAGTCATTCCCTCTGAATCTCACTTGCATCTCCAGTCACACCCTCTGACATTTTCCTGTAGGATCCCCATCTCCGACTCTGCACTACTAACACTTCCATTTGCATCTTCGGTACTGTCACCCGGTAACACTCTTACCCACATGAGTTGTCCCATTCATAGCACCCTTTTGCGCCTTTGACACTCATGTTGTTTTTCAAAACCCTTTAGGGATGGGAGTCTCGATAGTCTTCCATCATGTTGTGAATCAACCACATACTCCTTCTCCTCATTTTGCTAGCTTTCCCACCGGACTCCCAGATTATCTCTTCACGGTTCTTTTTTTTTTTACTGCACCTCCGCAGTATCATGAACCCTCCATTTCATCCACAATCAGTTTGCCACTCTGCAAATTTCCCTTCATTTCACCTACCTCATACAGAAACCCACCCATGGGGCCCCCACCCTCCACTAGTTCTCCAAGAAAATTGTGCCCTACCCGAGCCAACCATCCTACATTGGGGCACCCGTTTCTGTATTTGTACACTCATCCCACATTATTATTTATTTATTGTACAAATGCCTTTATTTCCTGCATTTTCATACCATTTTGTCGTCACCTTTGGTGACCTTCTTCCCTTTTTGGAAAAAGCAACCCATGTCGCCCTTGGTTGGGGCAATCCTTATCATCTACCCTTGATGACATCGTCCATATCCTCCGAGTATCCCACAGGCCACTTACCTATGCCCTCTGAGTTTGTTCACTTTGTCCCGCCTCTGGCACAACTTATTCCCTGTCTTGTTGTCCCCCTAACACTCGACCTCGTTGAATGGTCGCGACCACTTTTTACCTCACATATACCCCCAACCAAGGGCAGTCTTGAGTCTTCCTACATCTTGACTTCGTCCATGTACCTCTTTCCAATTCCTAACCTCACCTAGTAGATTTCACGAAGCCCTTTGCTTTTGGGAGTCGCGTCCCCCTTCTTGTCGACATAAGCACAGTTTTCCAGAAGGGCGACAGTATCTTGACTCTCATTACCTTACCAATGAGAGCTCTCGGATGGCACAGGGAGAACCACAATTGCTCCCTGCTATCGTTGACCCCCATAACATTCGATGTCAACACTTTCTCATGTTACGGTGGGTCTTACTTTTTGACTATTGCAGTTATTTCTTATATTCGCCGAAGACCTCTGAACTTCGTTGGGCTATCAATGCCTACAAAATCCGTGATACTTCTTACCGATATCGCTGCCTACTGTTCAGAGTATGTTACTCCATAGAATTGTCTTCTGCCTTTATCATGACCGCCCCCGAGGGCGCTGCAGTTGTCTACATCAACACTTCATTCCTTTTTTGAGTTACATGACACGAGCATGGGGCATGCCCGCCTCATTTGTACACAGTTTATTTTTACACACCTTATGGAAGGTCGGGTTCTACAGGTTCCCTTCTCCCTCCAACGGGTAACTCTTGACAACCCCACTATCACTCTCTCTTACAACAACACTCTCAGTAGAAGAAACATTGATGGATTTTGGCTATAGGTATGCTCCTAACCTCATCCATCAGGGGGCATCTGTTATCACTGAAATTTCGTCCGTAAATGGTTACAAGAATTCAACGTCGTCAAACAGTTATGAGGTCACCCATGGACCATAATTAACACAAAAGCATTTCTAAAGGGTCAAAAACTATACAACTAGTGCAAAAATTAAAGGGCGCTATGAAGACACAGGGCGCACGCGCACATGCGCAAAACAAAAACGCAAGAATCACGCACATGCGCATGATGCACGACTGTTGTCGCAAAAAGCCGCGCACCTGAGAAACGACGCATTTATGAGAGTGGTAGGCGTCCCACCCACTTCTGGTTCAACTTCCAAGTTGATTTGACACTCAAATCTAGACTGGATTCGACTAGGTGGTTAGTCAAAGACCTAGAAATGCCCTAATTAGCCTCTTTACACACTACAAACTAGTTGGACAATACCTCAAAGGAATGTTATAAAAAGGTCATGGATACACTTCATTTTTCAAGGAATTCATAGCAAAGTTATGCTGCCATTATTCTCTTGAGGAATCCTCTATCCTCACCAAGAGTATACTTGCATCATTGCATTGGGCAATCCACCTCACCCCTTGAGTGGATTAGCAAAGAATTCTTTCACCATTTTCATTTTCATTTTCAAAGTTGTAAGAAGAGCTTATTTGTGGGGGTCCAAGAGCCCTCCCTTGGAGGAAGAAGGGACTCATAGTCCTCTTTCTTCTCGGTGTTTTCTTTCACTAATATCATCCTTATCATTGGTGACATGGGTCTAATTGTTTATTTTGTCCTTATGTCCCTATGCTCATTAATTTAGTTGTTGTTTTATTTCTTAGTTGTTCTTTTATATTTCTTTCTCTAACCCTTTTCCTTACAACTGTCCTGCTTAGCAAACCCAACTAAGCTTGCAAGCACCTCTATTTTTCTCACTAAGGTGACGAAAGAGGCGCAACACCTAGCTCCTTCTAACCTATAAAAGAAGAGGTAGGGGTCCCATTTGAAGGGAGAAAAATCATAGTAAAGAAACTATACCCGATTGAGCATTCCCTTTGTCCCAACCTTTAGCCATCCTTGTGAAAAGAGAAGTATAGAGAAAATCAGTTGGAAGACAGTGGAAGAAGAGCCCAGGACTAGGATCGAGGAGCAGTAGCCGACTTTATCATTGTAAGGTATCATTGTGAAGTTAATAAAAGAATTTATTTTCCCGTCCTGCTATATGAGATTGTCATTATTTGAACATTGATTGTATTATTGATTAAATCTCTAACCCATTAGTCCATAGATAAAATGCATGTGGAGTTTTTTGTTTGTCTTTTGTGAATGCAAGTCAGCATTGGGAGGAGAGCTGCAGTCAAAGAACGACCAAGTGTGAAAAGGGATCGACATAAAACGCGAAAAATAAGGTACGTTGACTTAATCTCTTGAGCCTTGTATTTACATATGAGTGGTGGGGGTTTTAGGTATGGGATGATGGTAAGAAGTAAGAATCTTTAGGTCATTTTTGAATGTATGATAAAAACCCTTTGTGCTAGTCCGTAGGAGGGATTTCCCACCCACAACAGAATTGGCGACCGTACTAGGGATCTCTAGGGTTTCTGGGAATATTTTTTCTTGGGTATTTTTAAGAACTGGTTTCATTCCTTGTTTTTAAAGTTTCTACCGGCCCACCAGTTTCTAAGCTAATAGAGATTCTAGTCTTCCATACCAGTTATCTCTGTTTCTTTGCTTGACCGCATTTTTTTTCCGAGACCCACAGAGGTACATGCGGCCTATATAAGGTATGCATGCGTGTACCCGCGCCCTACCTTCCCACAGCCCGCGTGTACACACTAGCTGAGTAAGTGTCAGTCGCGTGTATGATTCCAGAAAATTTCTTCTAGAGAGGCAGTCATCCTCTCCCCTGTCAAAAATATTCCTTCTCAGGGGTTTTCTGGAACTCATTCTAAGTCTTTGTTGTTTGCAGTCTATAGCTTAGGTTTCACCTCAGATTGGTTTGTTCTATGAAGTTTTCCTTGAATTGTTTTCTTTTTTCTGTCAAAGTAAGTGTTTGAGTCTTCAAGATATTCTGGTTCTCAGTACCAGTAGTCTCTGTTTGGGCTTGATTTCTTGTTCTTTCATTTTTTAGAGTTTCAGAAGTACATGCGGCCTGTATAAGGTCTGCACGCGTGTACACGCGCCCTGACTTTACACAACTCACATGTTTGTATAGGGTAAGCAACATGCCTATGGAGAAAGTTTTTGTTTAAGGTGAGGCAATCATCCTTTCCTTTGTCAAGAGTTATACCTCACAGGTTTTTGGGTCTCTGTCATAGCGGTCAGTAACTTAGGTTTAATCACAACAATAGCTTTCTTTTTCCTTAAGAAGTTTTCCTCAAAATTTTCTTTTTATAGGGATTTTAGACAAGTGTGAGAGTCTAGTTTTAATTTGCTTATGTGTTATTTTTAAAGTGACTCTTTGCGATCTGTGCTTAGGCCAGAAGTTTTCTTGGTCTTACTTGTTGATATTTTTCCTTTTTTGCTTTGTGAGCATTCAAATAAAAAAAAATCTTTTATTTTTTTGTTTGGTTAAATAGTGTTGGTTTGCATTAGTAACCAGGAAAAGTCTTTGCTTTCATAAGTTCTTGACAGTTTACTTAGATGATAAGTAGCTCGTAGTCGAGTGAAATCCTGCTTTGAGTTTGCTGTTCAAAGATCTTAGAAAATTTTAGTTTGAAAAGTTGATTAAGATTTGAGTCAAGAAGAAGTTATTTTGTTTCCAACTTTCTGTTTATTTTTCTTTCGTCTTTCAAACATCAATAGTTTCACTTTCATAACCTTTGACTTAAGATAAGCCATATAAATTAACGCTAAATCTAAAATTAATTAGATTTTTTTTATGTTTGTAGGGTCAACCAACTAGTTTAGGGTTAGGGCCTTTAATTAGGTTGGAGAGGAAACTCTTCAAGGCCATTAAATCAAACATTGGAGTCTGAGCTAGGGAGTGTTAAAAGTCTAGTATCATGAAAGTTATCTGGGACCCCCCTCTAACACAGGGGCTAAACATGAGGTCGCGTGTGGAAAGGTAGTGGAGATAACCCCTCCAAAGCCGGACCAATCGTAGTGGAGAACACATATAGAGGGCTTGTCTTGGGATTTCGTCGATTGCATTTGCCACGAAGCTTCATGGGTTTCGAATCCATTCGAGGCCCTCAATTGTCTTTCAGACCACTTGCTTTCGATACCCTTGACATGTTTCGGGCTTGATACCCTGCTCATTGTGGTCTACCCGAATGCCGATTGTACCCGCCTGGTGACTGTTCGTGTGCTGGCAACCTAGTTGCCTATCTTTTTTAGGGACATACACAGGTGACTGCGGGGGTATACCGCGATACCTAGGACATACATCGGGCCACGCTTTGCAAAGTATACCCAGAGGGTGCTTCCTTTTTTGAGTTGCACTTGCATCGGTAAGTTGCTCTAGTGTTGGTTGTTGTAACTATTCTTCCAACTAGTTTAGTGTTTGCTTGTTTTATCTTATAGGGACTTTCCTAGAGTGTGTTGTTTTTGAACGAATAGAAATCCCTAGTGTGTCTTTGATCTTCTTACATAGTGGAGGATCACGAGCTCCACCGGTCACGAAGGCTTCTTGGCCTGCCACCGGTTACACTGGAGCCACCCCTTCCACCGCTAAGGCGAAAGCTAGACCAACAAGGGTCTTTTGAAGCGACCTGGTCACCGGAAATCACACCTGACCAACCTCTGTTAAAGGACCTTTCGACACCTTTAAAGTGGATGGTAATGGAGGCAAATCTTGTCTCTTCTTTTGGGAATCCTAATATTCCCGCCACGGTTGTCGTCATAGGGGGTGTTCCACCTCCAACCCCACCGTCGCCAGTCCGAGCCACCACGGTCTCGACTACCTCTACCTCGAGCAGTGGTCTGATCCCGTCTTTGGAGATGGCCACTGCTCCTTTAAAATAGAGTGCGACAGACCCTCCGTTCTCATACAGGATGCCTAGATCAGGTACAAGTCCTGTACTATCCTTCTCCACTTTACAGACTTTAGGTCTGGGGGCAGGGAGCTCTAACGCTCCTCTGCTAGGACCCATAGGGGGCACTTCGACTCCTTTTAACACTTTCCCTTACGGGGGAGGTCATATACCTCCTTCGTCCCCTTCACTCGACAATACCCACCAACAATTCGCAGGGACAAACACACACCATAGTTCAATTGGAGTAGGGAGTCAAGGACCACCTTCTCATAATATTTCGGTAGGGTCAACACCGTTTTCTTTGTTCGGTGCATTTGGTAACAACACTTTCTTGTCGGTGGATTTCCCGACCGGGGGAAACCCCGGTCATGGCCAACCTAATCCTATGCAGGGTACTATTCCTGCACAGGGGGAAAACCCAGGAACTTCTTTCGCATCAAGACCTTGGAATTCTTGGCAAGGATCAGTTCCCTCGTCAGGAATGCCAATCTAGGGTAATTATTTTCACAACACATGGAACCCTGGACAAGGTGCTATGCTTATGCCCATGGGATCGGCATGGGGCAACCCTTCCCAAAGTCATCTGAATGTAATGCACGCCCAACCATCTACGTCCTATTTTGGGAATCATTCGATGATGTCTCCTCAGACGCAGAATCTGTACGCTGGTCATGGCCATGGTTTTTACCAGAACCCCGACCAACAACCCAAATTTTCCTGGCAACCTGGTGCCAGTCAAACTCCAGGCCCTTTTTTCCATGGTTATCATCAACAACAACCAAAACTACCTTTATTGGGAACTTTACATTTGCCAGACTTAACGATATTGTTGAATGACCCCATCTGTCACAATCCACGTTGGCCTCCTATGCCGACGAAATTTCCTTCGGACATACCAAAATTCGAGGCCAAGCCTAACGAAGATCCAGGGGATCATGTGACCACCTTCTATCTTTGGTGCTCGTCTAATTCGTTGAAAGACGATTCCATACAATTGCGATTGTTTCAACGCACTCTCATCGGGAGTGCCGCGAAATGGTACATCGAGCTCAATCGCTCGAGATATTCTTTCTTCGGTGAATTGGCAATGGCATTCCTAAACCATTTCCAATTACCTGTGAGATACGACACTGGCACAAAATTGCTGGCCAATTTTGAACAGACAAAAGCAGACCATATCTCTGACCACATCTGAGAGTGGAGACGCCGGTAGAGTTTAATTAAGGTACCAGTTCCACCAACATTCCTGCTTTAGTGGTTCCTTAAGTCTTTGGTCCCACAGCTGTCCAAAGACGTCACAACATCGAGAGTGTTTTCCGAAGAAGATGCCATCATGAGAGCTCAACAACTTGAGCTAATTTATTCTCAGTCTAGTTTAATGTATGAGGTTTTGCCCGATGCACCACGATCCATACTTGATAACACCATACAGAGAGTTGGACCACATGCCGATGGTATTGTAGGTTTAGCACAAACCAAGCCCGTTGAACAACTGACAAAACAAATGCAACAATTGTCTATACAACATACAACGGCCAACCAAACTACTGTTTCAGCTGCTCCCCCTACCCAAACGTCGGATGTACACACAGTGCAATCGACAAATCCAAAGGCCACCCAACAGCCTGATGGAAAGAAAAAACAATGAAGGAAGGGTAAGGGGGATAAGAAACCCACTAATAATTATGGTGGGGGCAACATTGAGAAACGAAAGGCGAGGTATCCGTGTAACTTGTGCGCGGAAGATCACCCGACCCACCAGTGTCCTCGGCTTGCAGAGGCCCAAAAGTTTGTGACACATCAACAACCTGTTGTGTTAACGAATCCATTCCAACATGGGCAAAACCTAACCCAAGCCTCTACAAGCGCGTAAGGGGCCAGTCAAGGACCCTCTCCGTCTTCGAACAACCCTGCATCCGCGAATGTGTATATGATGAAAGGTGATGCTTTTATATCGACTAGAGCTCATGACTGTAGTAAGCCAAGCACCTTTGAGAAAGGAAAAGAAGCTGAAATCCCATCTCTTCCTCTCCATATCGAGAAGACTTTGGGCGAAACAATGACACACATCCCAAAAGGCGTGTTCAAGAAAGCTTCTCACAACCCAAATGCAAGGGCCGCCTAGAACTATTCGGTGGTGGAGGATTTATCTCAAACCCCTTGTGCGATGTCCGCTTTGTAGGTCCTCTAGAGTTTCCCTTCCCAGAGGAAAGCTTTGTTAGCAACTTTAGGATCCATCGAGACTTGTAATCTGGGGACAATCATGCTAGATACAATTGACTTAAAACCTCGTCTCCCTTACCACGTAGAATTTCAAATAGTAGTGGCTTACCCCACGAAAAAATTTACGCGGAACATTTTCTACACAGTGGTTGATGGGGGTGCCTCGACATGCGTCATGTCATTAGCGTGTTGGAAGGCCATTGGCCAACCTGTTTTGTCTTCGTCACTTACTCTTCTTAGTAATTTCGACGCTCGTTTGTTCCGACCACATGGCATCCTCCCCTCTTTCCCCGTGCAGTTAGGAGGGAAGATCGTGTGCGTCGAGGTAGAAGTAGTCGACGCATCCCTCGACTACAATCTCTTGTTAGGTAGGAGTTGGACTTATGCCATGCAAGCAGTGGTTGCTACAGTTTTTCGGGTCGTGTTGTTTCCACACGAGGGCCGGATTGTGACCATTGATCAATTGTCCTTCTCCAGACCTGACCCTTCATTGGGGGCATCCGCGGTCCCGATGATTGATAATCCCCAACCGGGCATCGTCAACGTAGGGGTTGGTTTGTGCCCATCTTTGATGGGTACCTTCGATTACCCGCCCCCTCAAGGCGATGTCAAGTTCATATCAAACCACCATAAGGTTGAGATTTTCCAAGTTTCGTCGTTTCACACGACTTACTTCAACGATCCGTGGATTCTTCCTTCCCCATCGACCACGATGGAAGGGACAGGGCACAATGGTATGTCCATGCCCTTGTCCGTGGCATAGGCAGTGTACTTTTTAGTCCAGCAAGCTTCAGCCGACACAGATCCTACTCCTGCACAAGAGTTAGATTCGATCCCAGAGCCTATTTGGGCTCAAGGTTCCCTCACTGGTACCAATTCGTTAGACTTAGTTTTGCCCTCAGACGAAGCAATCATTGAAGCAATGACTAGTCCGGACAAACCCTGGGATGATCTCCATCACAGATCATGCTTCCTCCCGGAGTTAAGCAGAATCGAAGTAGGGGAATTCACCTTGACTATGAGTGGAGATAGGTCTTGTCCTCTCAATCCCTTGGCCAAACATGAAGTTTATGCCGAGGGTAATATGGCAACTATCACTGAAACTATACCAATTAATATCTCGAGAACCCCTGGCATCGTGGAGAATGTTTTCGTTAGAGCTGACTGTTCCCCCGAAGAGATTCAAATCTACACAGACTTATTTAAAGAATTTCGCGACGTTTTTGCTTGGTCTTATGAGGAAATGCCAGGCATTAATCCAAAAATAGTCGAACATGAAATCATAACTTATCCAGATGCCAAGCTAGTTTGGCAGAAGCTTCATCTAGTTAATCCCAGGAAAGCTACAACCATTAAGGTTGAAGTCGAGAAACTGCTCAAAGCCATTTTTATCTATCCTATCCATTTGACCCAATGGGTGTCAAATCCTGTGACGGTCAACAAGAAACAGGGCACGATTCGTGTATGTACGGACTTTCGTGATTTGAATAAAGCCTATCCAAAATATATTTTTCCCACACCATTCATTGACCAGATGATTGATGAATGTGCAGGTTGCGAGGCCTTTTCTTTCATGGATGGTTTTTTGGGATATAATCAGATACAAATCAAGCCCGAAGACCAACACAAAACTGCATTCATTTGTCCATGGGGTACATTTGCCTATCGTAAGATGCCTTTTGGTCTCAAAAATACTGGAGCTACCTTCTAGCGGGCCATGTCTTTTGCTTTCCATGATCTCAAGCATATAGTCGATGCCTATTTAGATGATTTAGCATCTCGATCTCGCAAGAGAACAGATCATCCCACACACCTCCGACTTATCTTTGAGCGATGTCGCTACTTCCAGATTTGCTTGAATCCAAAAAAATGTAGCTTTTGCGTAACATTAGGACGTTTGTTAGGTTTCATAGTGTCAACAACAGGGATCATGGTCGATCCTCTGAAGGTTGAGGCAATAGTTCAGTTGCATCCCCCACGCACAATCCTTCAACTTCAGAGTCTACAGGGCAAGGCAAACTTTTTGAGGCGTTTCATCGCAAACTATGCTGAGATCACGAATGGCTTTATGCGCTTACTGAAGAAAGACATTCCTTTTCATTGGGACGATGCAGCTCAATGATCCTTTGAAGCGTTGAAACATGCCCTCACAACTACCCCTCTACTTCGGCCACCCAACTATAACAAAGATTTCTTATTATACTTGGCTGCAACAAAGTCAACCATCGACATTGTCTTAGTTTAGGAAGATGATTTGCTCTCAGAATATGTGATCTATTACCTGAGTTGAGGCCTCGTCGGACTGGAACTCAATTATACTCATATCGAAAAAATGGTGTTGGCAACAATCCATGCTGTTCAACGGTTCCGTCATTATGTTCTATTTTGCAAGACCACCGTCATTGCCGTTGTGAATCCGTTTCAATACGTGTTGACACGACGGGTAATAGGCGGAAATATCAGTAGATGGATTGTCATCCTCCAGGAATTTGACTTAGATTTCATTTCGGTGAAATCCAAAAAGACACTGGTCTTCGCAGAACTTATTTCAGAACTTCCGGTCGAGTCAGGGGATGTTGTGCCTGAAGAATCACCTATTCGAGGAGATATGTTTTTGATAGCATCTTCAGACCCCTGGTATGGAGATATTCTAGTCTATCTCCAGACTTTGAAGTGCCCTGCCTCTATTTCTCATGATGAACATCACCATATACGTCATCAGGCCAAGAATTATCTCATCCTCGATGACACTCTCTATCGTCGAGGTGTAGATTGCATTCTTCGCCGATGCCTCACTCATGAAGAAGCGAAGCTCGTGCTTAACGATTACCATACTGGAGCATGTGGTGGTCATTTGTCTGGGTTGGCAACAACCCAAAATATTTTATGAGCCGGTTACTTTTGGCCGACACTAATCAAATATTGTATCGAATCAGTCAAGAAGTGCCACCTGTGTTAGATCTTCTCTCGGAAGATGAGGGCACATCCCGCTCCCATGTTTCCTGTCATCACAGTTGGTCCCTTCACCAAGTGGGGAATTGATTACACTACATGCAACCCTCCTTTAGCAAGGGGGCGCCGTTATATCATTGTAGCCATAGACTACTTTACGAAGTGGGTCGAAGCTATGCCAACGTTTAAAGATGATGGAGAGACTGCAGCTCACTTTTTGTTCAACCAGATAATTGCAAGGTTCGGTGTCTCGAGAGAGATTGTCACTGACCATGGCAGTCACTTTCAGAACCAAATGATGACCAAATTAACATCAAAGCTTGGATTGTGGCAAGAACATTCGTCACCCTACTACACCCAAGCAAATGGTCGAGTGGAAGCTGTAAATAAATCTCTTAAGACCATCCTACAACGAACGATCAACTCGGCCAAGTCAAATTGGCATTTGATGTTATACTCAACATTATGGGCTTACATGTCTTTTGATTTCCATGATCTCAAGCATATAGTCGAGGCCTATTTAGATGATTTAGCATCTCGATCTTGCAAGAAAATGGATCATCCCACACACCTCCGACTTATCTTTGAGCGATGTCGCTACTTTCAGATTCGCTTGAATCCAAACAAATGCAGCTTTTGCGTAACATTAGGACGTTTGTTAGGTTTCATAGTGTCAACAACAGGGATCATGGTCGATCCTCTGAAGGTTGAGGCAATAGTTCAGTTGCCTCCCCCACGTACAATCCTTCAACTTCAGAGTCTACAGGGCAAGGTGAACTTTTTGAGGCGTTTCATCGCCAACTATGTCGAGATCACGAAGGGATTTATGCGCTTACTGAAGAAAGACGCTCCTTTTCATTGGGACGATGCCGCTCAACGCTCCTTCTAAGCGTTGAAACATGCCCTCACAACTGCCCCTCTGCTTCGTCCACCCAACTATAACAAAGATTTCTTATTATACTTGGCTGCAACAGAGTCAACCATCGGCATGGTCTTAGTTCAGGAAGATGATTTGCTCTCAGAATATGTGATCTATTACCTGAGCCGAGGCCTCGTCGGACCGGAAGTCAATTATACTCATATCGAAAAACAGGTGTTGGCAACAATCCATGCTGTTCAACGGTTCCGTCATTATGTTATGTTTTGCAAGACCACCGTCATTAGCGTTGTGAATCCGTTTCAATACGTGTTGACACGACGGGTAACAGGTGGAAAGATCAGTAGATGGATTGTCGTCCTCCAGGAATTTGACTTAGATTTCATTTCGGTGAAATCCAAAAAGACATTGGTCTTCGTAGAACTTATTTCGAAACTTTCGGTCGAGTCAGGGGATGCTGTGCCTAAAGAATCACCTATTCGAGGAGATATGTTTTTGATAGCATCTTTGGACCCTTGGTATGGAGATATTCTAGTCTATCTCCAGACTTTGAAGTGCCCCGCCTCTGCTTCTCGTGATGAACATCACCACATATGTCATCAGGCCAAGAATTATCTCATCCTCGAAGACACTCTCTATCGTCGAGGTGTAGATTACGTTCTTCGCCGATGCCTCACTCATGAAGAAGCAGAGCTCGTGCTTAACGATTTCCATACTGGAGCATGTGGTGGTCATTTGTCTAGGTTGGCAACAACCCAAAATATTTTACGAGCCGGTTAATTCTGGCTGACACTAATCAAAGATTGTATCGAATCAGTCAAGAAGTGCCACCCGTGTCAGATCTTCTCTCGGAAGATGAGGGCACATCCCGCTCCCATGTTTCCTGTCATCACAGTTGGTCCCTTCACCAAGTGGGGAATTGATTACACTACATGCAACCCTCCTTTAGCAAGTTGGCACCGTTATATCATTGTAGTCGTAGACTACTTTACGAAGTGGGTCGAAGCTATGCCAACGTTTAAAGATGATGGAGAGACTGCAACTCACTTTTTGTTCAACCGGATAATCACAAGGTTCGGTGTCCCGAGAGAGATTGTCACTGACTATGGCAGTCACTTTCAGAACCAAATGATGACCGAATTAACATCAAAGCTTGGATTGCGGCAAGAACATTCGTCACCCTACTACCCCCAAGCAAATGGTCGGGTGGAAGTTGTAAATAAATCTCTTAAGACCATCCTACAACGAACAATCAACTCGGCCAAGTCAAATTGGCATTTGATGTTATACTTAACATTATGGGCTTACCGAACATCTGTTAAGATTACAACCGGTTTCTCACCTTTTCAACTCGTTTACAGGCTGGAAGCAGTCTTGCCTATAGAATGTCAGATCCCATCCCTAAAATTGGCAATACACTTACTGCCGAACACTTCCCCACTTGAAGAACGATTATTATACCTTGAGCAACTCAATGAGCAACGTCATGATGCGGTCCTGGCCAACGAGGCTCAGAAACAAAAAGTCAAGTGTCAGTATGATCGGTCCGTTCGTCCTCAGATTTTATCTGAAGGTGACTTTGTCCTGGTCTATGACCAATATAAGGACCCCCTAGGGGCAGGCAAATTCAAACCCATGTGGTTCATACCTTTAATCATAAAAGAGGTTCTAAAAAAGGGCGCTTATCGTCTGGTTGACTTTGAGGGAAATGCTTTGGCGGAGCCTAGAAATTGGCTCTACCTCAAGAAGTATTACTCATAGGTAGGTCACCTTGGGTAACTTTTTGTAACATATGTATAGTCT
The DNA here is from genome assembly GCA_009831015.1 of Picea engelmannii. NCBI lineage: Eukaryota > Viridiplantae > Streptophyta > Pinopsida > Pinales > Pinaceae > Picea > Picea engelmannii. The sequence goes on from ML779225.1 coordinate 28,604, forward strand.
TTGTACTATTACTTTATGGTTTCTTTTAGTATTATGGACGTGTCATTTTTTATGTTATCTTTTGTCACTGTGGCAGATGTCAAGTGAATCAGAGGTGTTCATTGGGTATGCAGATGATGCTAGCCGACACACTCGAAGGCTTGCCTCCGTAGCTTGGGTATTTTTTACACCTCAGGGACAGTTATTGTCTTCATGAGGTATATGTTTAGGCGACACCACAAACAATGTTGCCGAGTATAGTGCAGTTATTGAGTTTCTTCGTGACGCCCGGTCATTTGGTATCTCTCATCTTCGGGTTTATTTAGACACTCAGCTAGTTGTGTCTCAGTTAAATAGAGTCTATCGTGTTCATGATCTGACTTTACACCGACGATTCCTTAGGGTACGTCTCTTGGAATGAAGCTTTGATTACATGACATATTTTCATGTTCCTAGGAGATCAAACCAAGTTACAGATTCTCTAGCTAATCAAATTTTAGTCTGGCATCTCGCACACATATAAAAGACATACACATAAACATGTAGATACATTTTTAAAGGAAAATATGATCCATAAGACACAAAAAGACATAAAAATCCATATATAATATCATAATCATCAGAGTACATAGGTGGACGCAAGCGCCTAAAAAAATATGACCAGTAACGAGTCATGGGGCTTATGCCCTCAAAAAATATATACAAGTAGAGCTATCGGCACATGAAAAGTATAGACTAACTAAGGTTAGGGCCTGCGGGCCCTGTTGTAATAATCAACATCATTTGCCAAATGCCAAAACAGTCGGACCCACGTCCGTGGTGCCCCCACTACATGAGGCTGCATAGATGGCGACAGATCCTTAATCTCTGCCATGGGGATGGTGGGAGTGAGCGAGGTAAAATTTCGCTCAACTCGTCACAAAACCCTCTCAGCCTCATCGACTGGAAGTTCTCCTACTGCTGCTGGTCCCCCTGCGGTGGCAGGTGCGGCCCTTGGCCGAGGACGACGCATGTTCCTCGCATAATCCGCAGGTCACACGGGTCCCACATCTACGCACAATAGACACATATCTGTCAAATAATATGGTATAAAAAAATGATATATATAAAAAAAAAAACATAAAAGTTATATATGTTTGACAAAAAAAAAAATGATGCAAACTTACCCATCTCGCCTCGCTCCTCGCCTGGAGGTACAAAGATCTCAGGATCTCTCGAGAAATCAATCCCAGCATAAGGATAATCCTCTATGGTTGGGATCTGTCGCGACAGCCAAGCAAAGAAGTCATCATCAAAGGACTCATTGGTCCTTCCACCACCCTGTCGTGGCAACAACACTGCCCATCTGCAAACCATAGGAAGAGAGGCCTAATGTCCTCGTACCACCACTCGAGGACTGAAACTAGGAACTCTTTCAAAGAAGAAAGAGAGCATAGAATCGTCCCAAACCCAAAGTTCCTCTGCGTCCGCAACCGACAATCTATCAGCTGCCTCTTCATACAATCCAACAATGTGGTGCTCCAGTCAAATATCTGTGCATTTAAGCACTGGATTGCACAGTTCATCTGTGCACAGGACGCCTGATGTAGAGACGCAGAACCGGTCATTCGCCCAATAAGCAACACAATCACCTGCAGTGATAAATCGATGATCCTAATTATTGGCACCTGTGAACTCGATATGTCTGTACCCACCTCACAATAGAGTCCTATCAATTCCGATATATTGTGAGGCCCAGAAGGAAATGTCTAAAAATTGACTGGTTCCCCTCTCCTGGAGAGGCCAGTCAAAAAGTATATATCCTCTGTAGTGGGCACCAACGACTGCCCCTCTAACATAAAAGCTTCTGCGTCAGGGTGCCAATATTCAACCAAGGCATTCAGTAGCCTAGGTTGTGTTCTCATGAAAGGACACAAAAAAAACTTGAGCAAGCCACATTGCATTAACATCGCCACAGCGTTAGGGTCTTCCCCAACTAGTGCGCTAATATCTTCGTGCTTTCGTTCTCCCCATTGCACATACATCCTGCACATGGGCACATTTTTAGAGGGTTAGGCCTTGCTTTTTAAACTTTTTTTGCACTTATTGGAGGGTCCATGTGGGCTGTTGTGATGATAGTCGCCTGTACACGCGCTCTGACATCAGATAGAGCGAGTGTACACACGGGCTGTCATAAGACAACCCGCGTGGACCTAGGGCCGACCTTTTAGAGGTCGACGCCCCTAAAAAAAACCAAATTAAATCCATATATAAAGAATTAAAAGGCAAAAGGAGGTAGTTTATACTTACTTGGTCCAGATAGATGGTCGTTTCATCCACTGTAGCTCCCAGAATCACCACTTTTACCAAAGGGTTTTTTTTTCTCCAGAGTCAATTTCCAAATGAGCAATGGTGATAATAAGCTGCCAACTTCTATTTATAGACTTTTTGGCCCTTTTTTGTCACTTTTTTGGCCCCCCTTATCATTTTCTCTAAATTGAAAACCATTTAGAGTGATTCAAGAGTTTCTATGGAAAGTTACGTTCGGGTATCAGGACATTTTTTTGGAGTTTTGGGTCACTTTTGACGGTCCGTGGGGAAAAATCTCAGATGGTCAACTTGAGCATATAAGTTAGGTTTACACCGCTACTTTTGTATCTCGTTGTCTTTATCCCTTTGCCATAGGATCGATCCCACTAGGTTGCGACAGAGAACCATCATTGTTGCTTTAGTAGTGTCGCGATTTGGTGGTAGAGCTTACTGGAACATGGATGCCCTAGGTAGATCCTGGTTGCATTATGGTGTCCATGTTGTCACTAATGACTGTAGGCTCAGGAGGCCTTTTAGTTTTGCCTGATTACGAGTTTGAGCCTCATTTGCATGACTCTTTATCACTCTTGACCTCCCCCTCGGGACTCCCAAAACATAACGGGTCTTCTTTTAAGCCCTTTTCAGACCCTCTAAACATGAAAAGATTGCTGAGCGATCTTGTGGCCTTTCACACTTGTTAAACTGAAATTTGAAGTCACGTCTATCCGGTGGTAGTTTACCTCTTTTTCGGTCTGGACGGTCAACTGTACAAACAATGGTATACTCTAGAGGCTTCAGATCCCTAGAAGAGTACCCTCAGGTATAATTTTAACCATTTTTCGGGCCCGAGGGACTAAATTTACGAAAAAGGAACTCCCATAGAGTCCATAGTTAAACTCTTTTTAGACTCCCTAAAATTGAAAAGATTGTCGAGTGACCTTATTTTTTCACACTCGTTAAAATCGTCCAGAAGAACATTCCTGACGGAGTCCATAGTTAAGTTTTTTTCAGACTCCTTAAAGATGAAAAAATTGTTGAGTGATCTTGTCTTTATCACACTCATTAAAATGGTTTTGAATAGACGTCTTGTCGGTACTAGTTTACCCCTTTTTCGAACCGACTAGACTACCTTCAAAAAAGGTACCCCATTGGAGTCTCTTTTTACGTTTTTTCAGACTCTCTAAATATGAAAAACTGCCGAGCTTGCCTTCTCTGGGTTCATTAAACTTACATCGAAGGACGTTACCATTGTGTGTCTTATTAATTGCATTTGCATACCCACGTCTTTGGCCTAAAGTCGGCTCCATGTTTCTCTCAACTGAACCATCTGAAGCATGCCTTATACGCAAGCCCTGTAGCACTTTGCCTTTGCGTCTTGACACCTTTGGCCTCGAGAGGAATTTTTTCGAATGTCTTTGCTCTGAACATCAGTCTTGTCCTTGCGCCTAGAACTATTATGTTTGCGACACTCGTTCCTCCTTTGTAACGTAGCATTCTTTTATTCTTTTTCAAGCTTTCCAAAATTATTGAAAAAAACAAAAAAATCAAATATACCCCAAAAAGAGGAAGGGAAAAGTTTTTCTTTTTATTGGCAGCACAATGAGTCGCCCTTGGACAAAGAACATCCTTTCGTTTGTTCTCCAAGCTCTGGGATTTAATATGACCTTAGGATGCTATTTTCGCTACATAGAGTTGTGTCCTCCTCTGTTTGGTTATTATTCCAAACATATGGAGAGTTTGCGCTGCCTCTTGCATCGTGCACTTATGTCAATGCCATGCTGCCCGAGTCTCATCATTTGTCGTGCTATTGTCCAAGGGAATTTTTTACCAAGCCTGAGTCGACCCCTCTGCAGTTTGTCTCTTGCCCTCATGCCCAACCATCCTGAAAGTCCAATCAAGTCTTTGTTCAAAATCAATGAAGCCTTCAGTCTGATCATCAAGATTCTCTAGTCCATGACCAACGAGCCATCGAAGACCTCTTGGTAGTGAAGTCGTACACTCATATTACACTCCTACCTGTGTTTTGAAGATTTTGAAGTTGTTGCTCGAGCTCTGAAGACCTCATCTCCAACCATCAGGCCTTATCATCTTCTAGAAGATGGATACTATACATGTATATATTTTTGATTTCGAGATGTAGCTCCACTATGTATTGCTCGTGGCTACACTTTATATAGTTATATGACATGGATCTATAGTGTATTTGATTAGTAGCCATGATTTTATTTCATCCTGAGCATGGGTATGCCCGCCTCGGTGAGACAATTATTATTCTGCAGATGACACCTCCCAATTTCTGGTCCCTGGGCTCACTTGTTTGGAGCGTTGGTGAAGATTGATAATGTATTTCGGCCATCAGATGCTCTTCTGACCTCACACATTAGGGGGCATTTGTTATAACCCTAATTTGCACCAAACATGTTTACTTGGCATAAGGCCATCTCAGATTCCTTCTTTGCCAAAACACTACTGAACAACTCTTCTTAAAAACCCCTTTAATAAAGGCCCACGCGCCCTGCTCCATCACTGCACGCGTGTACACGCTAGCTGACCCAAGACAACCCACGTGTACCTACAAAAGCACGAAAAAAGGAAAAGTTGTTGATGGAACACACAACTTTAGGTAAATTAACTAAACATTTCGGCCATGCATGACCGGTCATTCGACCAAATACCTAGCTCCTTCTAACCTATAAAAGAAGGGGTAGGGGTCCCATTTGAAGGGAGGAAAATCATAGTAAAGAAACTATACCCAATTGAGGATTCCCTTTGTCCCAACCTTTAGCCATCCTTATGCAAAGAGAAGTATAGAGCAAAGCAGTTGGAAGACAGTGGAAGAAGAGCCTAGGACCAATATCGAGGAGCAGTAGCTGACTTTATCATTGTAAGGTATCATTGTGAAGTTAATAAAAGAATTGCTTTTCCCGTCCCGCCATATGAGATTGTCATTATTTGAACATTGATTAAATCTCTAACCCATTAGTTCATAGATCAAATGCATGTGGAGTTTTTTGTTTGTCTTTTGTGAATGCAAGTCAGCATTGGGAGGAGAGCTGTAGTCAAGGAATGACCAAGTGTGAAAAGGGATTGACATAAAATGCGAAAAATAAGGTACGTCGACTTAATCTCTCGAGCCTTGTATTTACATATGAGTGGTGGGGGTTTAGGTATGGGAAGATGGTAAGAAGTAAGAATCTTTAGGTCATTTCTGCATGCATGATAAAAACCCTTAGTGCTAGTCAGTAGGAGGGATTTCCCACCCACAACAAGGAGTTACTTCAAACTCCTCTAATTCATATAAGAGGAGTTGCTCTCTTCCTCACCAATATGTAAAGTTATTGCACAAGTTAGAGGAAACTCCTCCGATACGAGTCAAAGGAGTTAGCTTTAACTCCTATGATTCATATCGGAGGAGTTCCTCCCATTACTTCTGATATTGTTGGGGGAATTGAGAACAAGTCCCCCAATGAGCATCGAAGGACTTTCCTTTAAGTCCTTTGATGGTAATCAAAGAACTTGTTTTAAACCTCTCCAACCTCAATGACCCAACCTACCCACATTTAATACCGAAAAGGCCAACATTCTATATAAAAGAAGAATGTCCAAGGTGTTGCTATCCTATCGAATAGATTGAGTGAGAAAAGCTTTTAAAACATTGAGAGCTCAAGGTCTTTCCATTCAAGCTCGTAGCTTATATGTGACCTCCATGTGGCGCTAAGATCCAGGTAAGGGGATCTTTGCTTTTCTTATTCTAGGGTTAGGGCTAGTTTTCCTTTCAATTTCTTACTTTATGTTTCGTTTTTCTTTCTTCATTGCCTCAATCGGCCAGTTCCTCCCTGTCGTCATGCCCTTGATTAGCCCTACAACTCGCATATGCCAATGCGTTGTGCACCCTCTTACCGTTACCACGATTGTCTCTTTCGCCCGGAAGCACTTTCAAGTCGTCCCTAATAATTATCACAGAGACATCATTTATGCAATCTTAGAACAAAGCCCTAAGTCTTGCATACTCTTTTTGGTCTGTGTAGCTCTAGATCAAAAGAATTCCAAGAAAAATCTCTTGGGTTAATGCTCGTTTTCAACGAAATCACACGCAAGTATTACCCTCACTCTTGAAAAGCTTAGGGTTCTTGCCATCAAAAGAATCACGACTAACTCCTCCCACCACATCGGAGGAGTTACTACTAACTCCTCTGATGCGATTGAAGGAGTTACAAAGATTACCCCCGTGCTTATCGGAATACTTAGGTATAACTCTGTTGAAATATTGCGTAACTGCAAAGAATATTCTTATCCCCTTTTGCGGATTGGTCAAATCCTAAATGTAATATGCAAACTAAGAAGTGAACCCCCAGGCAAATTAAAGTGGTTCTGACTACCCAAAAAGAGAAGTCGGCCCTGCCAGTGAAGATACACCTCCTTTCAGCGCTTGCCAGTTTATATAAATAAAGGAAGCCAACGTCTCATTTGTTCACTCGCTCAGCTCACTCATCTAGTGCGCAAGTATTGAAGGAAGTTGTAATTACCAGTTGCCGGAAGAAGGAAGAGAGAGAGGCACATTGCTTGTGAGAGGATATTCTCTAGTGTTTGGTTTATTATCTTGGCATTGGATTGGCTATGGTTCTTTGATTATTTTCTGGTCTAGCATCATGGTAGTTTGTCTCTTGTAGAGAGAGAGTTATTATGGTATTGCACTTGGTTATTGAATCTATATTAAAGAAGTTTTGTTGGGTTTTCTTCCCCTTGAGGGTTTCCCAGGATAAATGCTTGTGTACTCTGTGATCTTGTTTCTTTCAATAAGAGCCTTATTATGTTGTTGTTATAACTATAATAATTATTATTGAACCCGAGATTAATAATAACAGCTCAAGCAAGAAACTTAACATGGTATCAGAGCAAGCCTCAAACAACGTTGTCGCAGATTCAGTCTTCAGTCTTGTCGAGATTAAAAAATTAGGGTTTCTTGAATATTTGGAATTTTTGGCCGCAAACCACATTGGGAATTGTGCCCTTCCTAGGCACATCTTTTGGCAGAAGAATCAAATATTTCCAGTGGGTAAAACTCCCGAAAAGTCAAACTCTAGTTTGAATTGGTACCAGAAAACCAGAAAAAACCAGAACCAGAACCAGAAAGTTGCAGTCCAGAATTCTACAGTCCAGTTTCAAGGGTCAGAAATTGGAATTTTCAGAAACTGACTATACCAGCATACTCGCCTCAGTCCAGCGCATCTTTTGGTGAGTTCAACTTTCAGATCCAAGAAATTTGATTTTTCTATTATTTCTATAACCCAGAGGGCTAGGGTTTCTACTACAAGAAAGAATGGCTACCGATATGAGGGTAGAATATAGGCTGGAAGGATATGGAAAATTTAGATCTTGGAAGCATAGGTTGCAGATGATTCTAGACAAGAATGATCTTCTAAAACATGTTACGGTGGGTGTACCAGAACCAGAGGAAGAAGAGCAAAAGACCAAGCACAAGAAGAATGAAAAGAAAGCAAAGAGAATCGTGTCAGACTCAGTAAAGGATCACTTGATCCCTCATATATCCGAACTATAGACATCAAGGCAAATGTATGAAGCATTCAACAGGTTATATGAAAGCAAAGACATTAGCCAGAATCTTGCCTTAAGAAATCAACTTCGTAATATGAAGATGGAAAACTTAGAATCTATCTCACCCTATCTTATGAGAGTTTCTCAGATTAGAGATCAACTTGTAGCTATTGGAGAAGTCATTAGTGACAAAGAGCTTGTAACCACAACCCTAAATGGGTTTCCAACATTTTGGATTCCTTTTGTACAAGGAGTGTGTGCAAGAAGCAAGTTACCCAAGTTTGATAAGTTATGGGCAGATTGCACACACGAAGAATCTAGACTTTCAGACCAACATAAGAGATTAATTGTTGATGAAGAGGAAGCTCTTACAGTTCAAAAGAAAAGAAGAAGTTCCTTCAAGAAGAACAATAAAGAAGCTAACTCCGTAAGAGTTCCAGATGAGAAGAAAGATGTTTCAAAGATCAGATGCTACAACTGTCAAAAGTTGGGACACTTTTCCTATGATTGTCCTCAAGGAAAAGGGAAAAGAAAGCATCAAGCACATGTGGCAGAGGAAGAGGAATCTCCTCCCTCAAAGAAATCTTTAGCAGAAATTGAGGATTATGTACTTTAAGTTGAAGATAGTTGATCTAAAGAAAGATAGCAAATGGTGGAGTTCGTGGAGCCTCCCCACACAAAAACAAAAGATAAGTATTCATGTTTATTTTTAGTATCTTGTTTACTTTAATACTTTATCATTACAAGTTAGATTTTTGTGAGAATATTAATTAACCTCGTTTTATTTTAGTGTCTATGCAAATTTATGAAGGAAGTATCAAAGAAGAGGATAAATAAAGAGACAAAATATTTATTTCAGGTATGATCACTCATGAGAGTGACAAAGGTATGTGTTTAGCTATGATAGTAAGGGAAAATTTGGTAATTTCATAGCTAGAGTGAAAAAGAGTTCAAAAGTCTTATTCATGATTAGGGTTTCAGATGTGTACATGGTTGAACAAGTTTTGCTTAAGAAAATGTGTGTACTACTTTGATAGAAATCATGATATAGTTTTATTTGATTACTGCTTATTGTTATTGACTGATTGGCTAAGTGACATATATTAGAAAGCATACCGTAAGTAAGTTTAGAGGTCTCGGAAGAAAGAACTTATGCCTTGACCTGCAGAAGTTAGACAACATGAGAATGACTTATGATATGGTGACAATGAGTAAGAACCAGACAATATCCAGTATTTATATATGAGCAGGAGGCTCCTAAAGATGCAAAACAAAAATGTTCAATATGAAGAGAAAGATGGATACTCATATATAGTTGATGAGATGCAGGTAACTGTAGGTTGCTCCAATACCGTTCTTATAGATGCAGAGGGAGTAGGTTGATCTAGTATGAAGTCAGAAAGAAAGAAATATTCAAACTCAAGAAGGCACCCAGGATATTATGGAAGATACCTTCATAGAGAAGGAATGAGCAATCCCACAGGTAGACCTTCATAGAGAAGGGAAAGAGAAGATACCTTCGTAGAGAAGAAAGAGACCTTCATAGAGAAGGAGAAAGAGAAGAGACCTTCGTAGAGAAGGACGAGACCTTCATAGAGAAGGGGAATGAGAAATTTTCCAAGGTTGGCCTCTATCCAAGTGTTGAGTTTTGGATACTCTAGGGACATGCTAGAATACCCTCATAGAGAGGGGTGTGACCACCCTCCTAAAGAGGAGTGTGGATGTTTCTCCAAGGGGTAGTGGGAAAATACTCTCCTCTGGCCAAGGATTGAGTAGGCTGGAACACAAACCTTGACCACGTGGAATGGTTAGTTGGCTCTTGAGGTTTGTGTTGTGATCCTGTATGGATCATGGAAAGGGAGTCTAGTCTTGCCTAGGCTAGCATCTTAGCTTCTCTAGTTCATGTGGGATGATTAGGAGTGAAGCTATGGTAGTAGTCCTCCACAATGGATGGGTGAGATAAATGACTACAAGATAAGGGAGAACATAAAAGGAATGGAAAAACTCATAGAATATCTTATGTGTGAAGATAAGACATCTTCTGTGTGAAGATAAGAATATCTTTTGTGTGAAGATAAAATATCTTCTGTGTGAAGATAAGATATCTTCTGTGTGAATACAAGAAAGAGTATCTTCCGTGTGAAGATGAAAGAAAGAAAGAGTATCTTCTGTGCAAAGATAAAGAGAACAAAACTTCTTTAATATGGATTCATGGAGAACTAGTCAGTGATTGTGATGCCAGATGACCAAGTGGATTATATTGATGCCTCTTGTTATCCAGTTGATGTTGTTACCCATTTGATGATGTTACCCAGTTGATGATGTTGCCCAGTTGATGATGTTATCCAGTTGATGTTGTTGTCCAATTGATGATGTTATCCAATTGATGTTGTTGTCCAGTTGATGATGTTATCCAATTGATGTTGTTGTCTAGTTGATGATGATTATCCAGTTGATGATATTACCCAGATGATATTGTTCAGTTGATGATGACATCCAGTGACCTGTCAAAATATAAAGAATATCCTTCTTGTTAAGAGGGAGTGTTGAAATATTGTGTAACTGCAAAGAATATTCTTATCCCCTTTTGCAAATTGGTCAAATCCTAAATGTAATATGCAAATTAAGAAGTCGACCCCCAGGCAAATTAAAGTGGTTTTGACTACCCAGAAAGAGAAATCGGCCCTGCCATTGAAGAGACACCTCCTTTCAGTGCTTGCCAGTTTGTATAAATAAAGGAAGCCAATGCCTCATTTGTTCACTCACTCAGCTCACTCATTTAGTGCGCAAGTATTGAAGGAAGCTGCAGTTACCAGTTGCCGGAAGAAGGAAGAGAGAGAGGTGTATTGCTCAGGAGAGGATATTCTCTAGTGTTTGGTTTATTATCTTGGAATTGGATTGGCTATGGTTCTTTGATTATTTTCTGGTCTAGCATCATGGTAGTTTGTCTCTCGTAGAGAGAGAGTTATTCTGGTACTGCACTTGGTTATTGAATCTATATTAGAAGTTTTGTTGGGTTTTCTTCCCCTTGAGGGTTTCCCATGATAAATGCTTGTGTACTCTATGACCTTGTTTCTTTCAATAAGATCCTTTTTATGCTGTGGTTATAACTATAATAATTACTATTGAACCCGGGATTAATAATAACAATTTAAGCAAGAAACTTAACAAACTCTTTCAACCATATCGAAGGAGTTACTCTCAACTCCTCTGATATGATCAGAAGAGTTTCAATTAACATCACTAATTTCACGTTCAATACTTTGGTAAAATTTTTCCGTGACTTATCAGAATAGTTGGGATTAACTCCTCCGACCTCATCACAAGAGTTCTTACTAACTCCTCTGATGCGATCGGAGGAGTTTTTCTCAACATCTCTGATCAGAACATTTTCAACCATCTCCCCACTTGTATCGAAACACTTAACATAAACCTCTCTAAACTGCATCAGAGAAGTTAACCTCTGGATCTCCAATTTTTCTTTTCAAAATCCTACTCTCCACCTTTCCTCCCCAAGTTTACCAGGTTGCTTAAGAATGTCTGCCATTATCCTGACATCTTTGTTGTAGGAAAATCTGCCTGCGGACAAGTAGATCGACCTCTAGAGCTTGACCTTAACCCTAGACAGAAAAATGCTTATCATGGACACTGACTTCCTTTCAAATCTATCTAAGCCTAATGCATGAGAAGGGAGAATAACAGAAGTACCTTTCTATCGACATTTGTCCCTGCACGCTCCGAGTTGCGCTCCAATCCTTTTGCTCCTCGCTGAGGTCTGCGGACAAAACGAGATACGCCCACTTCCTACTCTACTGACATTAGCTTGAAAACAGATCTATCATTAAATGATAAGTTCATGTAACATCAGACACAAACTAGAAAGAAACAGGCCAAGCTTGTCATATTAATGAGAATAACGATAACAATGCTTACAATCGTAGATGCGAATGCGACAGCTTCGTCAAATCCTCTTCGTCTAACCCTTGCCTGAAAGATCCACAACCTGGATGACAACAGCTTCAATGATTACTCTCCTTTGGCTGACTGTGTGTCTCCTCCAAGGTCATAAGTTTCATATGCTCCCTCCTTTCTCCTCACCACTTATGAGATCATAAATTTGGTGTAATTCTGCATTTCCCATCCTCTTTCACCATTATAAAGCTTGCTTATATAGCCTTGGAGAGGCTTCAACCACTTGAGATATCCTTGGAGAAGTTGAGGATTTGCCTCCTTCAGTTGAGGATCTACTCTAGGATCATGGCTAGATCAGGGATTCGAATCCAACTGCCTTCCAAGAATGAAAAGATGCTTCCCCCATTCATCTCAACAGTTTAACAACCGCCCAGAATAGGTAGCGCTCCCTCAAAAGGGCTATCAGAGCGTTGTAGCGCTCCCTGGTAGGCTTTAGGGGGCGTCAACACTCTCAAAATCTATAGCGCTCCCTCAAAAGGGCCAGGGAGCGTTATAACGCTCCCTAACAGTGTATGGGGGAGCATCGACGCTCCGAGATAGTGTAAGGGGGAGCGCTCCTCTCCAAAACTCAGTTTTTGAGGTGCTTTCAGGTGGCAAAAGGTTTGCAAGCCTGTTGACTCATTTCTCCTCTTCCAAATCAGATGTTTGAGGTGTTTCAAGTGTCCTTATCACGTCGCTATGGGTACGACATAGGCATCATGGCAGTTTTATTTGCTTGACACTTGCGACACTATCAAAGTGAGTAATTTTGATGTGTAACAATCTTCAGAGGACAACTATCTTTTTCCTAATAGTCCCAATAACTCCTGTGGTATTCTTAATCATTAGTTGCATTGAATGGTACATTATATCTTGTTATACGTCCTAAACTTTTCGTTTTGTCAAGTTATAACATGTCACCACGAAAGAAAACGATGGAAAAGGCATCATGAGCATCAGCCTCCGATAGTTCCCAATAAGCAGAAGAGATAGAAATTATTGGGGCCACATACGATGACACGGTTGGACTTCTGGAAAAGGATGGAGAAACCCTGAAATGGGGAGAAGTTTACCACATGTTCAAAAAATAAAAATTCTTTACCAAAGTTCAAGATCCAGATGAGCTCCAAGCGTTCAGGAACATTAGGAAATCAAGGATATTTAGCGTAGCAACACATCCAAAAGTCTTCCCTTGTGCAGACGCCATCTCCTAGATTTTGAAGAACACCGACATAAGCAGTAGATACATCTACAACGCAAGAAAAGGATCCCATAGCTTCTTTTACGCCAAAGTTTTTAGCCAAATGCTATCACATTGAGGAGGGATGCACAATATTGGATGGTGAACTCCTTAGTGAGTTTGAGTATACACCGAAGGATTTTTTTCCCAAATGATATAAAGTAGACAAGCAGTTTAAATACAAGCCTAAAAGTTGCTACCCCACAAGTGCCTTGTGAATACCCTACCAATATTTGGTAGCCATGCTATGCAGGTTATACGGGGAATCCGATGCATCAATATTCTCCTTATCATACATGCCTTTGATTTATTTCTGCGCAGATGTGGGGACTTCATTCAATTGGGCAGACATATTGTCCGAGAATCTCATGGCTGTTATATCCACAATAAAGCAAGCCCAACCATTGCCAATAGATAGGACAAAAGGTTGATACAAAAGTCACCAAATCTATGGAAATATGTTCGAGGATCCATAAAGCTTCCCAGAAACTAATCAAGAATGGTCGGCTCCCAAGATTAGATGAACTTGGGAAGAACCCGGTGTCAAAAGAACTGGTGAATGTAGTACATGACAACACCAATCACAGGAAGGAAGTAGTTGAAGCAACTACCTTCGTCTCCACATGTCTCATTGATCAACACTTGCTATAGCCAGTAAAGCTTCATACCATGATACAAGCCTTCATGACGAAACTGGAAAAGGATATGGGCACTCTCGAAGACAATATCGTGTTGATCAACGCAACATTAGAACAACTGACGTACAGACAGATTGAATCACTATATAATCAACTGGAAGTTTGGATGACCTACTTGAGCAACATAAATCCATAGGAAGAGGACAAAATAACTATCTTTTGTTTTGTCCTTTCGCTAACCAATCCCAATTTCATCCTATTTTGTACACTTGTCATTAGGAATGAGAAGGTGAACCAATTTTTGTAACTGCTCCTCCAAGAAGAGGATGAAGAGTCACATAGGGATTACTAAACATTTGTATAAAATAGAATATAACCCCATTTGTAAATGACTTTTTGGCTTTTCAAGCAATGTATAGACTCAAGAATTGATTTAATGACTTATACTTTGTTAATGAATATTGAGAAGCCCTCAGGGCCAGTTGTTATAGAAGGAATTCTTGTGTATGAACAAATTTGACTAGATAACTATTTATGGTGAAGATGAACATTGTTCCTATGGATTGTAAGAATGATATGTTGTTATATATTAATTCTCATACAATCTGTGTTATTCTTCAATTTATAGTATTTCTTTAAATATCTTATTGCCATGAGATTTGTGGGTTGTTAATGTATGCATTATTGTAATCTAGACTACTCTGGTTATACGTATTTGTATACACTTGTTTCTGATCTTGCTCTTTTATATCAATTATATGTGTAGAAGTAGTGCACGATTTGGTTTAAACTTACAACTCATTGGTCACTTTAATATGCTCCTGGTTAGGAACTTTTAAAGTAGGTTAGTGTTAATTTATCTATCATTTCATACATAGTCTTCACAACATCTTTACATTGCATATCCATTCATCATCCACCCTCATCGGAAAATAAGTCTGCAACCAACCAAAACCCCCTTAAAAATAGTAATAATGGCAGCCAAGAAAAATTTCGGATGGGTCTCCTAATCCAAATGGGGTATAGTCTAGTTGGGATAGTGTATTGGGGAGAACCCCTTATTGTTGTCGGGTGAATTTGAACTCGTCAACAGAATTGGCTCTATAAGGAAGCCCATCTTTTATGGCTTACATACATGAGTTAAACAATAATCGAAATCAATCTTCAACAAGTAATTCTAACCCCCAACCTACCTTGTTTCATCGAGTCAAGTTTGAACAAGAAGTTATCTACGAGGACTCAAAGCCTAATTTCGGAAGTTCCTCCGGTAGTCCTGAAATACATATTGAAACACGGTCTCACATACCACGGGAAGAGCTCCATGAAACTCGAAGAATTATGTTGGCACAGGGGCAGACCCAGGGTTCAGCTCTAACAGTGCACCAACAAGCCCTAACTACTGGCCCTTTCGGCAACACCTGCGAAGCAGATGCAGTCTCACCCGAAGTAGCAATAGGGGGTTGCACGACACATGTGTCTACAACTAGAGCAAATGTGAAGTGGATCTAATACAATAACAACACAACATATATATATCATTTACCAACTTAAACCTACTTCGCACAGTTATATCTCAGATCTAACACAATTATGCAATAACAAAATAATCAGAAGGCAAAAGAACACCACATCAATCACATTGAACAACAAGATATACATGGTTCACCCTCTCCCTAGGGCTACGTCCACAAAACTGTGTTTCTTGATATTATAGGAAAACATATAGTTGTATTTGCACTCTTAGCTTGCAAATCTCTCTCTTCTTCTCTCTCTTTCTCTCCCCTCCTTGCACACCCAACTGCAGGGTTGATCTTCGCACCCAACTACAGGGTTGATCTTCGCACCCAGCTGAAGATCTGACAATACCAGAAGGCTCTCACTCTCAACACTTCTCTCTCTCTCAACAACAATAATCACTCTATCGACAATCATAATCGCAACAACCACCATCCATATCTCGAACCCCCCCTTCTCCCATCTACGTTCTTATTTATACATTACAATATCTCTTGGACATCCTTAGGTCAAAACCTAGGTGTCAAAACCCCAATTACCAAAACCCTAGGTGTCTAAAACCCTAGGTCAACTTGACCCACATTTTCTGGGCTTCGCCAACCTGTCCTTCTTTCCCGCGAGGTGCTCTAAAGCATCTATTGGTGGCTTTTTCCGCTTGTTAGGTTGTCCACGATCTATCTTCCTTGTCGATTTGTTCTCCTTGGTCTTCTCATCCAATGGCTCGTCTTCCCTTACTTCGCTACTTCTTTTATGCTTCTCTAACCACTTCGACCTGATCTCAGTCAATGTGTCTTCCACGCAGTTCGCACTTCACCTTTTCTTCCATAATCTTCGCTTTCTTCCATAACCAAGGGCCAACAGGCCCCCAACACTCACCTGTGACTCATCTCGGGGCACTGTAAATCTGAATTTGTTGTTTTACTTCGACTTTAGACTGCGCAGCGCAACCTGTGCTTTTTGCTCAGTTCCTCCCCAGTGTGTGCAGACTGTCTCTTCTGTGTTTGGTACCTAGTTTGAACTTCACCTGGTACCTAGAACCTTCTCCTTCTGCTTCTACCAAGAGCTGTGAGGCAGCTGGTTGTCATAGTACAATTTCAACCGGCTCCCATCCACCAAACCTTCCTTCCATTCTCCATTCAAAGTCTTCAACTGCGAAACTCCTCCTTTTGTAACATAGGTGACCTCATATGGCCCCAACCAATGTGTCCTGAAATTCCCTGTATGCTTCATGAACTTGCTGTCATATACCAATACTAGATCTCCTTGCTTAAAGGATTTCTTCCTGATGTGTTTGTCATGGTAAGCCTTCTCTCATTCCTTCTATACCTGCTGATGGAGTCCTGCAATAAATTTATCTTCCTCTAGCTCTACCAACTGCGCAAGCCTCTCTTGCACAACACTAGTGTCATCCATATCTGTGAAGGCTACAACTCTCAGGCTAGGAACTAAATATTCCATAGGTACTACTGCTTCTAGACCATAAACCAACTTAAATGGAGTATGCATTGTCAGCTTCTTACAAGTGGTTCTATAGGCCCATAAGATGGCTGGTACTCTTAAATCCCAGTCATCTCTGTTCACACTGCGAATCTTCGTCAGCGCAGTCTCCAAGATCTTGTTAAAATCTTCAACTGTACCATTCGTCTGCAGGTGGTATGGAGTGCTCTTCTGGTGATGAACTTCAAATTCTTGAGTCAAGGCTTCAATAGTCTTATTAATAAAATGTGTACCTTGATCGCTCATGAGGATATTTGGGCATCCAAACCTGGTTATGATATCAACAAATATAAAATGTGTCACTGTAGTTGCTCTACAGTCCTTAAATTCTCTTTCTTTTGCCCATCTAGTCAAATACTTTGTCACAATGATGATGTATCTTGCTCCTGTGCGCTTTCCTAGTGGATTGATAGGTTCCACTAAATCAATGGCCCATTTCTCAAATGCTTGTATGGTTAGCTGAGGTGCTAAAGGGATCTCATCTCTTCTGGAGGGTTTCCCAACTCTTTGGCATACATCATAGGCTCTGTAGTATTCCTTAGCATCTCTGTGTAAAGTGGGTCACCAGAGGCCATCTCTCAGAACCTTCTACGTTGTTTCTTTTCCTGCATAGTGTCCTCCTGTGATGCCTTCATGTGATTCTGCCAGAATTAGTGGTCTTTCTGCCTCCATAACACATCTCCTCAAGATCTCATCAGGTCACATCTTATATAGCTGTCCAGCCATAAGTGAAAAATCTGCAACACGAACTACCAGTTGTTTCTTCTGAATGATTATATATTTGCGAGGTGCCATTCCCGTTGACAGGAACTGAACTATCTCGGCGAAGTGATCATCAATCTTCCCGATGGCCCACAATTGTGCATATGGCAGTGTATCCTCCAAACTAGTCGGTTCCTCTCCATGTTCCAACCTAGATAAGTGGTCAAGTCGCTTGTTCATTCTCCCTGGCTTGACCACAATTTCAAAATCATATTCCTAGAATAGCAATATCCATCTGCATATTATTCCCCCCAACACTGGCTTGTTGACTAGGTATTTCAGCGCAGAGTGATCAGTGAACATCTTAAAGTGTCCTCCCAATAAGTAGTGTCGAAACTTCTGCAGCGCATACACCATGGCTAATCCTTCTCGCTCAATGGTAGTGTAATTTATCTCAACTATTGAGAGCTTCCTACTAGCAAAGGCTAACGTATGGTCAATATATCCTGCTCCTGGTTGCGCTAACACCGCCCCTAATGCAATAGATGATGCATCAACATGCACATGAAATTCCTTACTCCAATCTGGAAAAACCAGAATAGGCGCAATAACCATTTTCTGTTTCAGTGTGTCAAAGCTCTGTTGACATTCTTCTGTCCAGTGAAACTGACAATATTTTTTCAAAAGCTTCCCCATAGGTATTTTAATTTGTGCATAGCCCTTAATGAACTTCCTGTAGTATCCAGTATGTCCCAGCATAGTGCGCAACTGTCTAACTGAAGTAGGAGGGGGTAGATCAACAATAATGGAAATCTTGGACGGATCTACCAACAACCCCTGTTTACACACAATATGGCCTAGCAACACTCCAAACGGTGAAAATAAAATGCATTTCTTCAGGGTCAGGGCAATTTGACATTGCCTACACTTATCCAACATTAGTCTTAAACATTCAATATGATTTTGCAATAAGCTAAAACCAGTCCAATCATCAAAATAGGCTTCCAGGAATTTGTGTAAAAACTCCTTGAATACTTCGACCACCACCCTATAAAACATGGCTAGTGCATTCTTCAATCCAAAAGGCATCACTATGTACTGGTATGATCCCCATTCTATTGCAAATGTGGTCTTATGGCGATCTTCCTTGTCAATCCTAATCTGGTGATAACCTGAAAATCCATCAGTGAAGGAGTAGACTTCCTGTCCTCCCACATTATCTAACACTTCATCAGTAAACGGTGTAGGGAAGGGATCATGTAGACATGCATCATTCACTTTTCTCAGGTCTACACAGATTCCGATATCTCCTATTTTCTTGTCTTGAACCACCATAGGGCTAATCCATTCTAACTCTTCAACAGGTTCTATGATTCCTGCTTCTAGCATTCTGTCTAATTCAATCTTAACTTTTTGCTTATATTTGGGATTTAATCAGTAGGGTCCCTGTTTGACTGGCCTTGCATCTGGTTTCAAGGGAATCTTCATCTCTCCCATGGGTCCTTTAATGCCCTTCATATCAGTGAACTTGGTTGGAAACAAGTCCTGATATTCATGCAGTAATTTTGTGATCTTATCAATAGTGGCATCATTCTAATAATCTCCAACGTTGGCCATCTCAGATGCTTGCTCTGTCCCAATATTGACTTTCCTGATTTTAATTGGCTGTCCAATAAAAGGTAGTTAGACTCCTAGTCCTTCTATGTCTCTCCGTCCTTCTGTTTCTGCGATGTTCACATTCCTAGGATCATCGTCTTTATCGACATTGATATTGTAACATCCTTGCAATTTCTGAAGAGATGCAATCCATTCATCCTCATCTTGATCTAGAGGGAGGTTAGGTGCCTCCTCAAATACTTTATGTCTCACAACCTGTAAAGCTTGATCTACTGTAGGGTGCTGACTTTCAAATAAAAATGTAGCTATGAAATTCTGAGTCATACCTTGCCAATATGCAGTGATGAGGCACAGTTCTGCTTGTAGATACTAATTGATAGGCATTGTATCCAGCGTGTTAATGAATTTATGCACCCACTGCTCTTGAGGAATGCTGCTCCAGGCTTCCTCACAACTTTACACATGGTCTTTCAGACAAATTTGACCTATGTATCTAACTTCGCATCCTTCTATCTGATCTGAGAATCATACTGTCATCAAAGTGCAACATTGCACCCAGTCCATGATGTTCTGCTTGTGTGCTCCCCACCATCTTGTTGGTGTTGCTTTCAAGGACTCGTCTAGTGCCAATAGTCTCTGTTGTACTGGTACAATTTCTTGAAATTCTAGTAAGAAAGTTTTGAAGTGATTCAAACCATCAAAGGTGGGCAAATTACTTACTGCTGTGCTAATCTAGTGAACTTCTCTGGTCAATCTAGCACATCGCCGCACATAAACTTCATACATTTTGTTCTGCCAGTTCTCTAGTGCTTCTTTCAAATCTGATGAACATGCGTTGTCACTTCACCAGCTTAAATTCCCATCTGATGTAGGATTAATGTAATCCTGCTGTCTTGCTGTCAATTTGTATATATTCTCTAGCTCATATGCACGATCTTCTTCTCTGATGGGCTCTGTGTATCTGCAACCTTCATCAGGATCCAGAGGTGCAATGACCCTAAGGACATCACCTTAAAATTTCATTCTTCTTTTCTTTAAGTCAACAACAATAGAATGATTGAAGGCCCAATCAGTTCCTAACAGCGCAAGATAAAGACAACTATCGTCAACTATCTCAATTACTTCGAAGCCTACAAACGTTCTGACCCCGTCGATGTACACAGGGAATGTTCTATCCTTCCAAAGGGGCTTACTTCCTGCTGATTAGCCATCCTAAGCCTGATAGGGGATTAGATCAACTTAGGTTTTCCCATTAGTGCCCTGGTATGCTTCGTCATAACATTGACCTCCGACCCTAAGTCGAGGACCACATAATCTATATCATAATCTCCAATCTGAGCATTCAGGTATCGTTCCTTATTTGGCCTTCTCTTTTTAGATACTTGATGTACTTCTCTACTCAGTAAGGGATCTACCTTTCTTAGCTCATACCACCTGATCAAATTTTGTATCTCTTGTACAACTCTTTCATCGTTAATCAAATTAATGCAAGTGCATAAGAATTCCATAAGGTTACTTACCTCTTTTCCTTCTCTGGGCGAAGCAGACTGATCAAATGTTAGAGGCATCCCACATTCTCTTACTTCTGGTCGAGCCTTTGATGGAGAAGCCTGATCTCTCCTGAATTCTTTTCTTGCTTCCTCAAATATCTATTTCTCTTTCTTCGGATCAAACTCCTATGTCTTCTCTGCATCTTTTCTGACCCTTGATTCCTCTGTAATCTTTCCTGGGGTCACCCTGTCTTCTCCTGTAGCAACGACTCTGGGATCCACTCCGCGAGGTTTTGCTGAGATTAGTTGTACTTGTTGGTTTCCTCCTCATCTCTCCTCAAGTTTGGCTAACAACGCAAGACAATCTTCGATGACATGTTCAAATGAGTTGCAGTAACTGCAAGTGGTACAAGGGTTTTGACAGTCCCTGGCCAAGTGACCTGGCTGTGCGTAGTTATAAAAAATGATCTAACCTCGACCTTGGTCCATGCCTCCTCCTCGTCCTCTTCCTCTATATCCACCACGAGGGTTGAAGTTTCCTCTTCTCAGGGAATTAAACTGCGTAGTATTTCCTTCCTGTTGCATCTCTCCTTGAATCCTATATGTATCCCTTGACCTTTCATGCAAGAGATCATAAGCTCTACAGTCCTTCTCATCATGCCCCACAGATTTACAGAATGTGCAATAAAGATTTGTAGGTGTCTGAACATATTTATGCATGTAATAGCATTCATCAGGGTGATGCCTATTTCTACATACCTCGCACCAAGTTAGAGTAACTTGCTTCAAAGGGCTCGGAGCTCTAGAGGCCAGGTATTCATAAAATAAGAGACAATGCTCCTTATCATGACCTCCTAACTTGCATTTGATACACCATATGTCCTCTCTCTTATCTTTTCCCTTGTCTTTCTTCATATCTTCGACCTGTAGAGATAAGCTAGTTAGCTGACTCAAAATTTGACTCATACTTGAGCTGGATTCTCCCATAGGGGCTGATTCTAGTTTCATGGCGATCTCCAATGCCTCAGCCTGTGAAGCAATCTTTTGTTGCATCAGAGGGACTCTGATGTGTGATAAGAGGGAAACAATGAACCATTCTTTGTTCTGCTCGTCTGGGATATTAAAACTCAAACGACCTATCAAGGTCTTAAACCTCTGATCAAATTCCCAGACAGGTTCAGCTACTTTCTGCTTGATTTCCTTCAAATCTGTAATGCATTGTGATTCTGACTTGGGTTTCTTGAATTCAATAATCAACGCAGTCTTAATCTCGTTCAGCAGCTTCGACTATGTAACTCCTTGGACAAACTTCATGTACCAGCTTAGTGCACGCTCTCTTAGGGTAGTTCTAAATTGAGCTCTCTTAACAACTTTGTTGGTGACATTCTTAATACTCCACACAGTCTCACACAAAAACCAGTACTGATCAGGATCTTCAGATCCATCTCCCCTAAAGGTGGGTAGCCTCATCTTCTGCCATAGATATTCCTAGGTTTCCTGACTGAGTATGTACTGAACTGCTTGTAACAGTGCTCTGAGTGCTCTGATAACTCTGACTACTTTGGTTACTTAATGCTGCTAAAACAATAGGAGGAGTAATAGTACTTACTTCGATAGTCGGAGCAGTTCCTAAAGTTTTCGATTCTTCTCGTTGAGGTTCTTCAGTCTTCCCTTTCTCTGCCCTAGCGAACTTAAAATGTTCCTAGTTCAGTAACTCTTCTTCTTCTCCATTGTAGAACCCTTCTTCCTGTGCTAGTGGTTCATGATTCTTCTCAAACAAGTTCATTAGAGGAACTTCTCTGAAGGTTCTCCCACTGCGCATATGTCCAACCTCTGTGTCATTGTCACTGTCTGAATTCTTGAACATTAGATTTTCAATCTGACCAACTACTGTATCTTCAAGATGTTCTTCTCATGCAATATAATCTTGATCTTCAACTTCAAAAAGTGTACAAATTTTCCTCTCGTCCCCTTAAAGAAATATCTCTCTGCTTGGCTATATGACTCTACTCTGTCAATAACAAAATCGGTGATGTACCCTCCAATGGTGTTGTCAAACCAATGATCTACTGCTCTTGACACGATGTTATCAACTCTCTTGACCTTCTTGATCAGTGCCGACGTCCAAACCACAGGTAGTCTAGATCTGATCTCAAACTGGGTATCTGCTAATCTGGCTAACCACTCGTATAGCTCCTTATGAATTCCTCCAAAGAAAATCTCATGTATATCAGTAAAGATATACCTTCCCAACCAGTCTTTGGTGCTAAGATTAGGGTTCTTGTTCTGGGCTTTCGTGAAGTCCTTCTCTTGCTCTTCTATCCAATTTTGAATCTCTGCCTTCGATGGAAACCACCTTGAAATTCCCTCAAGAAGATCTCGGTCCTGACAACAAAACCATTTGTTGGCACAGGGGCAGACCCAAGGTTCCGCTCTAACAACGCACCAACAAGTCCTAACTACTGGCCCTTTCGGCAACACCTGCGAAGCAGATGCAGTCTCACCCAAAGTAGCAATAGGGGGTTGCAGGACACATGTGTCTACAACCATAGGAAATGTGAAGTGGATCCAATACAACAGAAACACAAAATCTAGATATCATTTACTAACTTAAACCTACTTCGCACAGTTATATCTCAGATCTAACACAATGATGCAATAATAGAATAATCAGAAGGCAAAAGAACACCACATCAATCACACTGAACAAAAATATATACGTGGTTCACCCTCTCCCTAGGGATATGTCCACAGAACTGTGTTTCTTGATATTATATTAAAACATACAGTTCTATTTGCGCTCTTAGCTTGCATATCTCTCTCTTCTTCTCTCTCTTTCTCTCCCCTCCCTACGCACCCAGGTGCAGGGTTGATCTTTGAACCCAACTAAAGATCTTACAATACCAGAAGGATCTCACTCTGAACACTTCTCTCTCTCTTAACAACAATAATCACTCTATCAACAATCACAATCGCAACAACCATCGTCCATATCTCGAACCCCCCTTCTCCCATCTAGGTTCTTATTTATACATTACAATAGCTCTCGGACATCCTTAGGTCAAAACCTAGGTGTCAAAACCCTAATTACAAAAACCCCAGGTGTCTAAAACCCTAGGTCAACTTGACCCACGTTTTCCAGGCTTCTCCAGCCTGTCCTTCCTTCTTTCCCGCGAGGTGCTCCAAATCATCTATTGGTGCCTTTTTTCGCTTACTGAGTTGTCCACGATCTATCTTCCATGCTGATATGTTCTCCTCGATATTCTTGTCCAATGACTTGTCTTCCCTTACTTCGCTCCTTCTTTTATTCTTCTCTAACCACTTCGACTTGATCTCAGTCAGTGTGTCTTTCACGTAGATCACACTTCGCCTTTTCTTCTGTAATCTTCACTTTCTTCCATAACCAAGGGCCAACAAATTACATGTGCTTACGCAAAGCTGCTTGGAAAACTACCTACAACCTCTGAGCTCCCTAGGAGGAAAGAAACCAGTGTAGAGCATCCCAACATAGATCCTGATTTTTATGTTAACTCCGTTGATGACCTCATTGGAGCTGCTTTACAAGAAGTTCATGTACCTTTCAACAGGGCTATGCATTTCCTTGTTGAACTTGGAGAAGAATTCGAAGGTGAACAACTGAAAATTACCATAGAACAATTAATGGAAGAAAACATGAACCAAAGAGAAGTTATAGCTCAATGGAGAGCCCAAGGAGATCTTAATATGGCTGGACAACTGCATGAAATCCCATGGAAATTTGATAAGCTCTTCCCAAAATTTGACCGAGACAAACCCGGATCCCCGGAAGATCATGTGAATAATTTATTTTTAGCCATACATCTTCTAAGTGTCGAACATCACGACGTAGTGTGCAAGCTATTTCCTTACACTTTTTTTGGGAAAGCCTCTACCTGGTATTTCAACTTACTTGCCGGGTCTATTACGAATTGGGACAATTTCAAAAGGTTGTTTATGAGAAACTTTGGAGAAAGAAAAACAATTATGTCTCTACATAATGAATTAGGGGCTATCATAATGGACAAGAGAGAAAGAGTAAAGGAATTTAACCCAATATTTCTTAATGTCCTAATCAAGTTTCCTCATGATGTATCTCTTGCTTAGTCATTAGTTATTGAATATTATACAACTGCATTAAACCCTTCCATAGGGATGTTTGTAAAATGAGCTAACAAAAACACATCAACACTCAACTTTGATGAAGCGGAGACTGTGGAAAGAGAGTTATTTGCATATGATCAATATCCACGGTACGAGGAAACTAAGTCAGCTGGAAAGAAACGCTTGTTATTATCTAAACCACCCGACATGGAGTCAAATGGATATTGATAATGTGGTCAAAATGGTTAAGAAGTTATTTAATGAAGTTGTATATCTTAAAAACAATGTCGGTGAAGGATCATCAAAGCCACGAACTTTCCGCCTATTCTTTAAGAAACCGGATAACCCACAATAACCACATGAACCACCACACATGGCTTTCAACTTACATAGCTTCAGTAATGATAATTTTTTTTCTTATCAACAACAAAATCACCTAGAACGAACATGCCCTCAATGGGTCAATTCTATGGCCCTGGTGATAAATTAATTGCTAGATCAACAAACTTTGGATGATGAACCCATGCACAAGCTCATGTTGATGTTGTTGATGAAGCTCCCCCAGAATTTGCTATGCCATTTTGGGAATGGTGTCCAAAATCAGACGATGAGCAGATTGAGGAAATCCTTGTCGGAGATATGCAGGTTGTCAAAGTTGTTGCTCCAAAAGGCTATAACTTATGCAACAAAGGTCTAATACCTAACACTCCTTCTTCAAAAGAAGATAACATCCCTCTTAGGAAAATAACTCCACTCCCTGTCCTTCCAAAAAAGAATGATGCGATCCCAGGGAAAACTAATAATAAAACCGATAAAACCTTCGTAGCAAACAAAGATAAACCAAACACATCTGGCTCAACAGGGAATGACACTAAGATTAACTTGATAGCAGATAATGAAAAAGGGGTTGAGAAAAAATCTGGTCATGCTATCAACAACCTTGACTACAATGTAATTGAAGACACGAGGAAAACAAAAGCTAATATTTCCATGTTCAATATATGTTCTTTAACACAACAACATGAGCTCCTACGCGATGCTTTCAAGCCTCATGATACTCATAAGGGATTTGTCGCTGCTACTGAAAAACTCATCCTCGAAAGTGATGCACAAGAGATACACAAAGTGGAGATAGCAACAATTATAAACACAACAAGCATAGACGCCTTTTCAAAATCTCAGGTACCACTTTTTCTGCTCACATATGAAAATTTTAATTTCAATGTACACAATTGTTTAGCAGATTCAGGTGCCTCTTCCAATATTATGCCTTTTTCCGTTTGCCAAAAAAATAAACGTTGTCCCACAAATAACGAAAACGAGGATCATATAGTTAGACACAACATACGTTAAAGTGAAAGGTGAACTCAGAGATGTTTTAATCAGATTATCATCCGACCTCAGGGTTCATCAGAGTATAGACATAGTTGTTGTAGACATACAAGAGAGCTACGGTTTTCTCTTAATCATAGATTGGTCAGCCAAACTTCAAGGTTATTTCTCTACTGACTCGTCTCATCCGTGGCTTCCTCATAAAGACAAAGCCAATCAAATCTATGTAAACAGTGAGGCACACATGAAGCACATAGTGACGAAATTAGAAGGTAAGAACGAGCCCACAAGCTTTGCCCATTGTTAAGCCCTAATATTGGCTCATTACCCCTTAATTGGGGCATATTACATTAGTAATGTTATTTTATTTATGTCGGCTTTATTCCATTAGTTGTAATTATACATCCTAGTCTCCTATATATACCAAGGAGACATTTTCATTTGTAATCATCTTGTACTTGAACATTTAAGTGGGGTAAAAGGAGGTTTCCCCCTCGAAGAGGCTTATTATCTGAAATTATCTCTTTTTCAAGGCGTTGAGTACTTTTTTATGAGGTTTTTCTATGCTATATTTATATTTGGTTCTTAACATATGGTATCAGAGGTCAAGGTCTTAGGGTTTCGTTGCTACATCTGAGACACCTTGGCATTTTCACTATAACTTTTTTTCTACAATGTTTCAGAAGGAACGTCTTGGAGGATATTTAGTATACGGATCCAGGTAAGTTGGGTTAAAATTTTAGCTCCTCAGGCCTTATACTTTCGGAGATACAACTTGTACAAGATAGGGTTTTGGAATCATCCCGAACTGAGTCATTGCGGAATTTTCACTATAAAATCTTTTCTGTAACGTTTCAGACCCTGAACTCTGGAGGATATTCACAAAAATTAGTAAGGCATCTATGGTAAAAAGTTAAGCTTCTGGGTCATCTTAAATTTGTAGATACACCCTATGGAAGATAGGGTATCTGACTAGTATCCAAATTGAGTGGGACTGGTTTCATTGGATCGTGGACAGTCTATAGTATTTCTGGTACAAGTTTTATAATTTTATATCAATTATTTTGTGTGGGGCATGCTATACAAGTGAGATCTCCTGGAAAGGCCAAAAATCGGCAAGTTGTGGGGAAGTTACCGTAAATTCCACTTGGCACATCCAATTTTGATTAGACCTGTGGAATTGCAAAGAAGAAATATTAGAGAACTACATAAAATAAAGTTTCATACCCAGAAGGGCCGAAACTTTGGAGATACAATGAAAGAAAGATTGTCTAGCAGAACCACCTCAAAATCAAGGTTCAAAAGTGATACTTGGCCAACATGCCACTCAAAAAGGGAACTTCTACACCAAATAAGCTTCCAAACAATCCTACTTGGACTCTTGATGAAGGTGAAGAAATGCGTAGGGACATAAATGATTTACAAAAGAAGATAGTAACAAAAGATGAACTACAAGAGATGGAAGCTAAGTTGGAGGAAAAGATGGATGGTTTAAAAGAGGAGATCATGGAAGTATTGAAAAATTTCGTAACAGAGAAGACACCTGAAAGTGAAAATGCATCCCATGAAATTCATGATGAGGACACAAGGAAGGTGAATCAAGAAAGGAGAAACTCCAGCTTTGGGTTGAAGACCAAACACGTTCCTAAGATCGATATGAGGAAGTTTGATGGCAAGGACCCAATCACATGGATACTTCAGATGGAGGAATTATTTGATCTACACAATGTGCCAGATACAAAAAAGGTATGAATTGCTTCTTTATATTTAGAACATAATCAATTTGTATGGTATCGGTGGATTTGTTCTCGCAAATCACTCATCACTTGGACAATTTTCACGGAAGAAATGATAGCACACTATGAGGATACACGGGGCAATACCTTCTTTAGCCAATTGATAAATCTCAAGCAAAAGGGTTCAGTTACCGAGCACATTGAGAACTTCCAAATATTGAATATAAAGGTAACCGATATTCCATATGAGCACTTGATTGATGTATTCATAGGAACTTTAAAG
>ML779225.1:58553-80435 GCA_009831015.1 Picea engelmannii
ATGGCCCTTATAAGGTGTTGCAAAAGATTGGTACTATGGCATACAAATTGGAGTTGCCTGCATCTTCACGAGTACACCCAGTTTTCCATGTTTCATGCTTAAAGAAGGTTATAGGCGACAAGATCCTAGTTCAAACTATATTGTGAGAACTTGACGAGGAAGGAAAAATCATATTGGAGCCTGAAGCCATCACTGACACAAGAATTTGCCAGTTGAGGAATAGATCCATTTCAGAGTATCTCATTAAATGGAGGAAACTACCAGCTGAAGATTCCACTTGGGAAGATGAGTCTTTTATACAGAAGCATCCAGAGTTACTCAAGCGTTGCGGACAACACTTGTCTCAAGTGGAGGGGCATGTTAAGCCCTAATATTGACTCATTACCCCTTAATTGGAGCATATTACATTAGTAATGTTATTTTATTTATGTCGGCTTTATTCCATTAGTTGTAATTATATCTCCTAGTCTCCTATATATACCAAGGAGACATTTTCATTTGGAATAATCTTGTACTTGAACATTTAAGTGGGGTAAAAGGAGGTAGCCCCCTCGAAGAGGCTTATTATCTGAAATTATCTCTCTTTCAAGGCGTTGAGTACTTTTTTCTGAGGTTTTTCTATGCTATATTGATATTTGGTTCTTAACACCCATTATGTTTTGGGAAATAATTTTTTTGAAACTGATTACGGTTGTTATGAAGCACAAACATTTGAGATACCATCAAATTACAATTAGGACTCCGCCCATGAATCCATAATAGCGCTTGTCTGGTACTAACTAAATTAGGATTTAGTTCGATTAACAAGACTAATATTCTTGACATGTGGACCATGTTCTTCGATGGGTCTAAAACATAGGATGGAGCCGTAGTAGGATGTGTTCTAATCGATCCTAGTCAAGGTAAAACACTAATATCATGTCTCTTAGAGTTTGAATGTACCAACAACACCGTTGAATACATAGCCTTAGTTCAAGGCGTTAAAAAATCCATTGATCTTCAGGTAAAATATCTTAAGGTGTTTGGTGATTCCGAAATCATTGTTTGACAGGTAAGAAACAATATTCATTACTTGTCTCCGCATCTAAAGGATTACCAACAAGAGGTATGGAATTTGCTTTATTTATTTGATGCATTTAATATTTGTTCTATTCCTCATGATGAAAATATAGATGCTGATATACTGGCCAATGCAACGTCTAGATTTATGCCCCCTGATGATGGTTTTTTGGTTGAAATGATGTTCAGGCCCTCCACACCAAAAAATATCTCAAGTTGGAGCGTATTCAATAATGACTCACAAATCATCAACTTTCTTACTAGTTAGGATACATTCCAAGATTCAGTGATCGATGATGAAGTACATCAACAAGAGTTACAATCTTATCAAGAATAGATTAACAAGATAAACACAAATTGTGTTTCGAAGAACATTTTGAATCTTGAAAAATTATTTGATTTACAATCCAAGTTCAGGAGGCCTACCAATCCGAAAACCAACAGTTCTACTATGATGCATTTCTTGGTCAATTTGGGAACATCTGAGTAGCCCAAATATGTTAATCCGGGAACCTGTTGTTTAGATACCGGAAATAACACTTTTACAAATCTATTTAAGAAGTATCGAGATGTTTTTTCTTGGACGTATGATGATCTGAAAACATATGACCCACGTATAATACAACATGTGATTCCTATCAAGGCAGGTATCGAGCCATTGCAACCAAATCTTAGAAAGATACATCCTACTCTCGAACCCCTTATACAGAAGGAACTAAAATTTTTATTGGATGCCCGAATCGTTTTCAAAGTTAGTCATTCAACTTGGGTGTCCAATATGGTGCCCGTAAGAAAGAAGTAGGGAGAAATCATAATTTGTATAGACTTCAAAAATATCAACCATGCTTCCGAAAAAGGTAATAATCCAGTTCCCCTAATGGAATAAATCCTGCAACTTGTCTCTGGATCCGAACTATTTTCTCTATTAGACAAATTTTCAAGATATAATCAGGTTCTTGTGGTGGAACTAGACTGATTGAAAACCACCTTCTGAACCAAGTGGGGAACTTATGCTTACAAATGGATGCCCTTCGATCTAATGAATGCGGGAGCTACCTTCCAAAGGGTAATGTATATTTCTTTTAAAGGATTAATTGGTCAAAGTGTGGTAGTCTACCTAGATGATGTGACAATTTATTCAAAAAAACGGGAAGGCCATCAGAAGCATCTGAAACAGATTTTTGAACGATGCAGAAAATACTAGATTTCTCTAAACCCCAAAAAGGTCGTCTTTGTTGTTTTAGAAGGCATTTTGCTAGGCCACATTATTTCTAAAGACATAATTTCGATGGACCCAGAAATAACTAAGGCTATTCTACAAGTTCCACCACCACAGAGCAAGAAATCTATGCAATCGTTCTTTGGCAGAATCAACTTTGTAAGAAGATTTGTTCCAGATTTTGCAGAGTGTTGGAACACATATATTTCTGAAATTTTGAGTTTTATTTTCCTCTTTCATGAATATATAATCTTTCCCAAATCATGACTTAGAGGATAACTTTCGAACTTTAAATCCATTTCATTCCTGGTTAAATAAGAATAAGGTGCAAGTAATGTCCGCTGTTAATAAAGCCTTTTATTTAATCAAACGATCCTAATCTCTTCGGAGTTGTGGAGCCGCCAAATTGTTAAAGAAGTAAATCGCTAAGGTTGCTTCGGAGCTTCGCGCTTTGGGCGTTTCAATATGTCTAAACAATGAAAACCCCGAATGCCAAAATGTCGAAGTTCTCGAGGCTAATTAAGGTTTAAAGCATGATAAATTAAAACATAAGAATGATTAATATAAGATTAACCTCTCCGATATTTCAATCTTCGGGAGATCCCTACCCTCTTACATTCAAAACCTCCGAAATCCGAAAGTGCAGGATCTCATGCCGCGTGTCCTTTGAGTTCAACAATGGATATTCACTTCGGGTCTTCGAGAGTTCTTTACTCAACAATGCTTTCCCCCCACCGAATATGAACTAGTCAAATACAAAGATTGTCTGACTGGTGTCCCTCGCTCAGATCGATGGACAAGAATTGCGTGAATATTCCTCCACATGTGACCGAGAGCTGTGACCTCAGCTAAAACTTCAGGTGCTTATATTACTTTGCGAGATCTAATGGCTTATCTCTCTCTTGCCTAGATCAACGGTCAAGGGCATTTGCAGGGCATGGAGTTGCACGGGACTTAATTTCGAGAGGTGGTCTCGCAATTTAAACCACAATTTTATCTCAGGGTTACGTGCCATCACCAGATGGATTGCGGGAGGAAAAACTGGTTACCTCAAAACCACCTCCTCACGGCCCCGTAAAAGAATGAGAAGCAGAAAAGGACGCTATAGCAACACCCGTCATCCATATCACGTATCTTGTTCACCCTCAAGCATGTCACGCCTTCTATATCGGTTACCACACTTACCTCCATTACAATTTCATTTTTTCACAGATGATTAATTTTCCTACGTCCGCTATTCATCTCTTGACAAACCATGCAAAGTTATTCATCTTATTAGCCTTCTCGCTCTGAGAAGCATTTCTCACAGCAGGTGAAGAGACAGAAGAAAATGACAGCTAAGCCCATCAATTTTCACACCCTCTCGTTTCATTTTAGACATAGTTAGATATTGTACAAAGTCAAACTATTTTGAGTTGTGGCGAATTTTGTAGAAATACACAGATTCAAGATATGCACAAGGCTCCTTCTTGCTGAATGTAATAGAGATAACTCTCCTTTTGTGAACATTAATACAAGTGCAGATAGGGATTCCAATTTTTGTGCAGTTTGCATTATGTTTTCCTCTTGTATTCCATATTTCTAGTTTTCCTTATGTTATTCCTTGATAAGTGAGTGATTGCAATTTAGTAATACTACCACTGTAGTCACATTTTATCAGTTGTTTGATAAGCAAGCAATTTTCCCTCTGTATTTGCTATAAGTAAATACAAGACATGTGAGCTACTTGGATTATTGCATCTCATATCCTTTCAGTGGTGCATTCTTTATTTTCTTCTACTGTGAACAATGTAAGATTCATCTTGCATTGATGCCTCATTTTGTTTAACAATTTTGTAAGTTTCCCTCACATCATTTGATTTTATAAATCGACTCAGACGACAAATTACGGCCTCTGTCCTGTTCTGTCATTATTTTCATTTGAGGATTAATTCTTATATAACTAACAGAAGAAAAAACACCTTTCAAAACTTTCCTTTATATTAATGATGCCTTGACATTACCCTTTCTAGCCTTAAGTGTAATCTTAGGAACAACATATTTTTTGCGTTGTTGTCGGCGAAGGAGAAACACAGTTATTTTTCCCTGGGAGAACGACATGGTAAGTTTCTCTCTTTGATAGTGAACAAATATTGAATACATTAATAAGGCTAATTTTATCTTTCACTTGGCGACTCCACCATAGATAAACTGACATTCAATAGAAATAATACCAGGAAGAACCTAGACGACCAACATACTATGCCCGTATTCGATCCCAAAAAGTTGTTAAAACCTAAGGGATATTTCAAGTCTACTACTTCATCTTCAGGTAAGAAGTACCAACCCAAAATAACTAAAGTCAATACTAAGGTTCAGGTCGAAATATTAACTCCTGAAGAATTTTTTGAGCAAACGCCTTTTGCGGAGGCCTCAACTAGCGAAACCACAATAAAGATTGAGATTGACCCATCTGATACTCATAACGGTATGAATAAAGGATTCTCATCTATACCTGCTATCATTACCTCTCTATCTACCCTATCCTCACCCAAAACCAAGGTTTCTGTTCTTAGAAATCCTGAGGAGCACACCTTATACCTCGATTCGTCTCTTGCTGGTTCACCTATCTATACGTCTTGTAAGTCTGAACAAGTTAGTCCACGTTTCCCATTCCCTCCTCTTCTAGACTTCACATCTTATAATGCTTAGTTCCCAATATTTCCTTCACTACAGCCCGAGGAAGTTGAACAGTCACCACTTCGGTCCCTAGCAGTTTACGAAAACCCTCTCTTTAACTCTCGAAGTTCATTCCCTCGACAACAAATGGCCGTTGTTGGAGGAGGAGACGGTCAAGGACCACCACCTCCGGCCCCTAGGATTTTTGCCAAAGTGGCGGCCATATATGCTCCTTTAGTCCTTCCCCCTGTCCTTCATGATTTACCAGAAAATTATATGAAGAACTTACCGAAATTCACGAGAGAAGGGGATTTAACTGCTACAGAGCATATAAACTTTTTGGACAAATTCGTTGATATGCTCGGCATTGAGAATGAGGATGTTTACTCGAGACTTTTGGTTAAAACTTTTGAAGTTCAAGTAAGACTTTGGTTTCGAGGGCTCCCGGTAGGTTCTATAGTGTTTTATGACGCGCTAGGAAACACATTTTTAACGCAATGGGGAGTAAATAAAGATCACTTGTATTATCTGATGGAGTTTGGGGCTTTGAGGAAAAAGACTTCCAAGTGAGTCCTAGAATTCACCAAGAGGTTTAATAAACTCTATCATAAGATCCTACCAGAAGTTAAACCCTCTTAGCTCGCAGCTAAGGTGACTTTCGCAGGGGCTTTCGAGCCCGACTTTGCCCTACTTTAGAGGGAAAGGAGATCTGTTGACCTCACAAGAATGTCGAACGATGCCATCGAAATCGAGTCGAACATGATGGCATCGGGTAAATTAAAAGCAAAGGTCAAAAAGGGAACCAAAGAAACGAAACACTTTAGGGAACAAGATGGAACTTCCGGATCTGGGAGGTCCTCGGAGGAAAAAATGGACGACATGGCTAAGATAATCAAAGAGTTATCAAACAAAATCTCCAGAATGGAACTAGACCAAGCTAAACTCGATTATTTTGCTAGGAGAGACTTCAAAAGGAATCCCAATCGCCAGATCCAATAGAGACTAGTAAAAAACGAGGATCAGAAGATCAAAACCCCTTTTAAAACAAAAAACTTCATGTAAACTGATGACATGCAAGACTATGAAGGGTTAGATGAAGATATAAACAATCTCAGTGATCACGACCAAGAACCTCACCTAACTAGACATGATTACGAAAGATCTTTAGACCAAGAACCTCTGTTCGGAAATGAGGAAAGCATGAATAATCTGGGAGAGTCTGATTATCAAGGAATCGTCGACTCTATAATGGTCGAGCTTCAACAGAAATATAATTTAAGGCCTAGAGATAAAAATTATACAACTGCTCCACCTAAGAAGGTCTTGTCGAGAAGTAAAATGAATGAGGCAACTCAACCATCCACTGAAACACAAGTTGCCAAAACAAAAATGGTTGAAACTCAAGCTGCCAAAACAAAGATAGCCGAAACAAAAGCAACACAGACTAATAGGCCAGAAAAAAGAAAAATAGAGATCCCAACCAGAGAAGCCAAAAAGACAATTAGAAGTTTCAATTTGGAAAGAGAAATTAATAAAATCAAATTTCCTGTACCTCTGGTTGAACTGGCGAAAAACATGATGTATAGAAAACAAATTGCGAAGATGATACATTTCTCAGATGCTGAAAGTCATGCAGATGTTATTAATCTAGAATATGACAAACCTACCATAATGTTTGGCTTGCATATCGAAAATGCTAAAGACCCTGTTGCTCCTTTTTATATTACGTTGACTGTGCATGATCACCCACTCCATAACTATATGTTGGATTCTGGAGCCTCCCACAACTTAATGCAAAAAGTGATTATGGAAAAACTGGGTCTCGAGGTTACTAGACCATACCAAGATCTGTATTCTTTTGATTCAAGAAAGGTTAAGTGACTCCGTATGATTAAATATTTGGTGGTTAATCTTGAACAGATCCCTGTGAAGAGCATTCTCATGGATGTAGTCGTTGTTGATGTTCCTGCGAAGCATGGCATGTTTTTATCTAGGTCTTGGGGTGCCAAACTTGGAGGATCGCTTCAATTGGGCATGACGTATGTTACGATCCCAATTTTCGGTGGACAATTCACTCGTATATACAGAGAGACAAGATTGGCATATACCGTAAGTGACCCACAAAACCCAAATAATTATCTAGTTTATGTCGCAGATCAGGTTCTAGGAAACTGTATATTATCAGTTGATGATGGTTTTGACGAATGTACAGAAGAAAATGGTACAGAATAAGAAAACAAAAAAATAGAAAAAACAAACAAAAATGTAAATAATATATGGGTTTGGAAAATGTTTTTTGATGGTGCTTCGTCTTGGGAAGGAGCAAGAGATGGGGTGTTGTTTGTGGCACCGAGAGATGAATTTATCATTCCTTTCTCATACAGACTACAATGGGGCATTAACTATACCAATAACATATGCAAGTATGAAGCTCTGGTCTTAGGATTAGAGTTTGCCCGAAAGTTGAAAATTGAAAATCTAATAGTCTACGGTGATGCAAAATGAATTGTAAAACAGATAATGCAACAATATCAAGCCAAACATCCAAGGATAAGGTCGTACAAGAACTGCTCCTGGGATTTGGTGTAAAACTTTTTCTCATTGTTTAATATTCATCACATTCCCAGGGCAGATAATCAACAATTTGACTCCCTAGCGAAAGCGGCTGCTACTTTTATGCCACCTACCGTCTTGAAGCTAAAGTATCACATAGAAATGAGGCACATGCCTTCAATACCAAATAATGTTCAACACTCACAGGTATTTGAAGATGATGAGCAGATCAATCAGTTTCTAGAAATGGTGGATGATTTTTCTGAAACACACATCGACCAGGAAAATCAGAATGACCCTACTTGGATCATGCAGGAAGATGAATATCCTCAGAAGTTCTAGGATAAGATCGCTAACCACCGCATGTTGGTGTTTAAAAACATTCAGATTCCTAAGGGTCTAATTCCATTAGAGATATTATTTGATTAGGATGAGATACCTCTAAAGTCTACCTTGCAACCTCAGCTCGACGAGGTTGAAGATTGTGAAATAGGCACTAAGGAAAACCCTAAACTGGTCAAAATATCTAAATACCTTCCACCTGAAATGAAAAATAAATATGCCAAGTTAATCAAACAGTACAAAGATGTCTTTGCCTGGTCTTACAACGAACTAAAAACTTATGATACCATTGTCATCGAACATAAAATCCCTTTGAAATCGAGCATTAAACCTTTCAGGCAGAAGCTTAGACAGATAAACCCTATACTCCTGCCTGTAATAGAAAGGGAGGTAAAAAATCTCATTGACGCAAAGATTATTGTTCCACTTAGGCATTCCAAGTGGGTAGCTAACTTAGTTCAGTCAGGAAGAAGAACAATGAAATCAGACTTTGCGTGGATTTCAGGAACCTAAACAAATCATACTTAAAGACAATTATCCGCTCCCTAAAATGGATCATGTCCTGGAAAAAGTGGTTGGGGCTAACCGAATGTCTATGATTGATGGCTTTTCAGGTTACAATCAAATTGCGCTCCATGAAGATGACTAAGAAAAAACCGTGTTTACCACTCCATGGAGTACTTTCATGTACGACAAAATGCCATTCGGTCTGATGAACGCAGGGGCCACCTTCAACGATCAATGGACATAGCCTTTTTCGGTGAGAGAGATAAGTTTGTCGTTATCTATCTCGATGATTTAACATTTTTTTCTAACTCAGATGCAGAGCACTTGGTACACCTCAAACAAACATTCGAGAAATGCAGAAAATTTGGTTTGTCACTCAACCCTAAGAAATCCCATTTTGCAATGCAAGAAAGTAAACTCTTAGGCCATATAGTATCTAGGGAAGGAATCAATATCGATCCAAAAAGGGTTGAAGCTATACATACAATCAATATTCCTAGAAACAGAAAGGAAATTAAGTCTTTTTTAGGAAAAACAATTTTTTTAAGAAGATTCATTCCAAATTTCATTGAGATTGTTAAATTGATTACAGATATGCTTAAAAAGGACAGTGAGGTCAAATGGACAACCGAAGCTAAAGCGTATTTCGAACGCATCAAGAAGGTAATAGGAGAAGCACCGGTGCTGGCCAACCCAGACTACATGAAAGATTTCTTGATATTTTCATTCAGATCTGAGCATACTATCGCAACCGTGCTGTTACAGAAGAACGATGAAGGTTTCGAGCAAGCAATAACATTTTTTAGTAAAAGCCTTAGAGATGCCGAGTTGAAATATGATATATTGGATAAACAGGCATACGCTATGGTGAAGGCCCTCAAATCTTTCAGGACTTACGTACTGCATTCCAAAATAATTTCATACGTACCAAACAGCTTTGTTAAAGACATATTGGTTTAACCTAATAGTGACGGAGGAAGGGGCCGATGGCTAGACAAGATTCATGAATTCGATCTTGAGGTAAAACCAGTTAAACTCGTCAAAGGTCAAGGCCTGGCT
This sequence comes from Picea engelmannii, assembly GCA_009831015.1. NCBI lineage: Eukaryota > Viridiplantae > Streptophyta > Pinopsida > Pinales > Pinaceae > Picea > Picea engelmannii. The sequence goes on from ML779225.1 coordinate 67,951, forward strand.
AAGCTATTAGCCGAATCGAATTTCAGAGCACTCAGGATAAATCATCCACAATTTACACAAACCTTCTGGATATAGAAGAATTTGATGATCAGACACCTGCAACCCAGATCCAAGAAAAATTTTCCACCTCTATTTGGTATGGTGACATAGTTTCATACCTCCTGCCTCTTCAGTGCCTAAGTGATATGACTCCTTATAAGGTGAGAACATTGAAGCTACACGCGGTAAAATATTGCATCGTTGAAAGTCAATTGTATTGGAAAGATCCCCTGGGCTTTTTACTAAGGTGCCTGATAGAATCCAAAACGGAGAATGTTATAAATGAGTTTCATGAAGGGGTGTGTGGAGGACACCACGCCCGGAGGGAAACAACCTATTAAATCCTAAGAGCTAGATACTATTGGCCGAAGTTATTTACAGATGTGAATACTAAAGTCAGAGCTTGTAATTCTTGTCAATTATTCTCAGGTAAACAAAAGCTTCTCGCACTACCCTTGACCCCAGTCAAGACAAAATCTGCATTTCAACAATGGGATCTGGATTTTATTGGAGAAATCCATCCACACTATAGTGCACAAAATAAATGGATTCTAACCGCCACAGACTATTTCACTAAATGGGTAGGGCCATTCCGACATGAAATGCTACAGGTTTAGTGGTGATCAATTTCTTAGAAGAAAACATTTTATCAAGATTCGGCTGTCCCCAGAATATAGTCACAGATAATGCCAAGCTTTCAAATCCATGGCGATGGTTAATTTTTTTCTCAAAAGTACAACATCATACTTGGGAATTACACAACCTACTATCCTCAGGGAAATGGATTAGCCGAGTCATCCAATAAGAGCTGAATCACTATAATAAAAAAGGTGCTGATTGAATAAGAAATCCTGACATGTTCATTTGAAATACGCTTTGTGGGAAAATCACATTGGTACTAATAAATTGATCAGAATGTCTCCTTTCCAAATGGTATACGACACTGGCATGGTCCTACCCATAAATCTCGCTTTGGCAAGACGCGAAGGAAGAGTTGAACGATGTTACCAGAAGAATAAACCAGTTAGTTGAAGTCCAACAAAATAGGGCTGAGGTGGATGAGAAACTTCAGAGATATTGATGCAGACCCCCCCTTCTCCCCAAAGGGCTACGTGACCTCCCGGTCTAGGATATCTGATTCTTGAGTCAAGTGACTCTCTGGAACCTTAAAGGTTCCCTTCTATATCTAAACACAAGCCCTTTCAGTGCCTTGGTGCAGGTCAAATAGCACCCACGACCTTCCCTTTTTCTCTTCTGCAAAATCTCAGAGTACTGAGCGTTAGCTCTTTTTCTGATAAGCCCCCTCTTGATATGACCTTGGACGATGAATTCTCACGACCATGCGATTGCGAGCGTGACCAATAGAAGTTTGGGATCAATCTGGTTTTCGGCCCGCAATTCTCCTTGAACCTCCATGTGTCCTCTTGACGAAACCACTGTATGGATTGGGGCCTGCCCTCAATGTTTTAAAATCTGCACACTTCCTGTCCCCGCAATGTTACATGACCTTCAATCTCCCAATCTTGATGGTATTGTCTAAACTGACAGTTTAGATCTACATCTTTCAAATCTACGGACCAGATCTGTCCCTCTTAAATCAACAATTGCGATCTCCTTCACAATTCCGGACTTTGGACTTTTGAAATCTTAAACATCGCTTTCCTCCATACGTCAATCTTAAACATCGCTTTCCTCCATACGTCAATATTATGGAGTTGACGATTTGCAGACACTTGTCCTCCAATCAACGGTCCTGTCTTCACTTTGGATCAACGGACCTGCGACCCTCTTCTCGATCAACGGTCGAAATCTCCTCCGGGTCTTCGGACTTCTGAGATCTCAAATCTCAAACTTCACCCTTCTTCCCAATGCCTTTTATCCAAAGGCTATAATCAACTGACACGTGTCCTGCTGATCTGACGATCGAGGATTACTTCGGGTCTTTACCCGGAGTACATGGATTTATGCCATGTCTCTCTTAGATCTGACGACTATGAATCAATTCGGACGATTTGATGGCTCAGGTATGCTTCAGATGATCGAACGACTGAGATTTCACTTCGGCTTTCCAGCTCTTCGATCTTCGGAAATCTCAAGTCTCAAACCTTGATAGGGTCTCTCTCCTGTGTGTGCAAAGCGTTAAGGCTCATGCACCTTACACAAATTAGGGGACTGTTGATCCTTTGATCTATGATCCAATGACCACTGTCGCTCCTCCTCCCGAGCTTCAGATTTCTTCTGACTTAGAAGATTTATCAGTCTTCAAAGATTTTGAACCTTTGCTCCTCCTACGAGTCCGACTCTTGGATCTCATCAACACTTTTGAAAAGTGTTATCCCTTCTGAGCTTGAGACTTGAAACAAGCATTGCTTTGACGCTTGATTTCACTCTTCCTTCTGGGTTTTGGAACTTCTGAAAGGAAAGTTCTTTTCTACTAACTCCCTTTATCCTACACAATGCACATCTTTCAAAGCAAACAAAGTATTCAATAACTCTGATTGTGCTATCTCCTGCACATATTTTCCTTCAAGGTATTCAACAACCTTGAGACTCTGTCTTGAGTATATAATACTTCTAGTGTGCCCTCCTGGCACGTTCTTCCTGAATTCAACACATAACTCAGATGTGCACTCTTTGCATTGGCTCACAGAGTCCTCAGCACCTGTCGTGTACTCCTTGCACAACCTAAAGAACCTAGAAATAACTCAACAACTCTCAAAGATTAAGAAGTCTATCTTAATCCTACAGATGAAAACTAACATATACATCTACAACATATATGAACATATACATATATCATTCAAAGAGCACAGATAACATAAATAAACATCATATGCAAGAAAAATCGCCTTTCTTCGTATTAATATCAATGTCTGTTTACAACTGTGTACAAGATCTCAGAATGCAACAGAGTCTCGCTCTCCTCTCTACTTCCTATCTCTTCTAATCTAATATAAAAAAACTCATCTCTCTTTTTAACAAAAGAGGGCTCTATGAGCTTATCCTCTCGACAGCGTTAGTGCCATCAACATTTCCGTTAAGACACCTTAACCCTATGACTCATTACATTGAACAAAGATCCAGAGCTGACACATATCTAGACCTGCTTACAGTCGATTATTTCGATGAACCCATCCACACCTGTCCAAAGGCATGTCTTTGGCATTTATCGACCTTACACAAATTAACTTAATTTTATAATTCGAATTCTGAAAATGAAAGGATCAGTGCCTCTCCCTATCTCCAAATGCGTGCTGATGTGTTGATTTGTTCACACATCTATCGAGTCGGAAAGATGCTCCTGCATCATATTCCATTGCTGTGAAAAATTCATGAGCTCCTGCTCATGAGCTCTCTATCTCTGTTGAAATCCACCTAGATCCCAAACTTTTACTTGGAGTTGTCTACCTGCTCCTCTGCTTTGTTGTTGTTGCTTCCCTGCCGCTATGGCAGGATCTCTTCTACTCAACTTCTCCTTGCTAACAGTCTCCTCTGCTGACCTCAACATCAGCTTTCTGATCTCTTCTATCACCCTGTCCACTGCCTAAGTGCCATAAACATTTCCGTTAAGACACCTTAACCCTATGACTCATTACATTGAACAAAGATCCAGATCTGACATGGATCTAGACTTGATTACAGTCGATTATTTCGATGAACCCATCCACACCTGTCAAAAGGCATGGATTTGGCATTTATCGACTTTACACATAAACTAGCTTAATTTTATAATTCAAATTTTGAAAACAAGAGGGTCTGTGCCTCTCCCTATATCCAAATGCGTGTTGACGTGTTGATTTTTTAACGCATTCGTCGAGTTGGAAAGACACTCCTGCATCATACTCCACTGATGTGAAAACTTCATGAGCTCTTGCTCATGAGCTCTTGCTCATGAGCTCTTGCTCATGAGCTCTCCAACTCTGTTGAAATCCACCTGGATCCCAAAATTTTACTTGGAGCTGTCTACCCGCTCCTATGCTTTGTTGTTGTTGTTGCTGCTACTTCCCTGCTACTATGGCAGGACCTCTTATGCTCAACTTCTCCTAGCTAACAGTTTCCTCTGCTGACCTCAACATCAGCTTTCTGATCTCTTCTATCACCCTGTCCAGTTGCTCTAGTGGTTGGTTCTTCTTATGCAGTCTTCTTTGCTACACTTCCTCCTCTCCATACTTATCAATGGGCAAATCCACTCGATCTCTCATGTTGTCTTCATATCCTCTTGTGGCACTAGTTTCCACTCCAATGCAGACTTCAATTCTCAAGTCTCCTTACTGAATTGCTGCTGAACTTCTTCCTCTGACATATTGGTTTCTATCTTCTCCTCTTGTGCTGTCATATATCCATCTTCTATCAGTTGTTCCTCTGGTTGGAATTATGCTCCCTCTTCTGCTGCATGCTTCAGTGCTGTAGTCATCATCTGTTCAGCTGCCCGACTGAAATTTCTGAGCAATTCGGTTGAATGCTCTTCTCTTGCAATCTTCATGACTATCTTCTGGAAGCCATCTTCTAGTTTTGTATTTTCCAACCAATCCTCCAACATCTTCAACTCTTACTCCCATTGAGTGAGAAATTCATCTAATTTCTCGTCTTTTTCTACTGGGGTAGACATAAATGTCTGTTATTTCTCCTCTTTGATAGTCTCTACTGGATGTCCTTCTATTGCTTCTCTTGCAACACATGCTGTAGCCCCAACTTGGCTACTTGGTAAGAATATCTCAATTCCTCCAATGATCAAAATACTCCTCTGATCCAACTCCACCAACTCTCCTTGTTGATATGAACTCTCAGCTGAGTTCATGAGATTTTCAAATAGTCTCCTCTCACTTTCCTTGCCCACCTGGCAACTTGGGATTTATCTTATTCTCTCATGGCAGTCTATGAGATCCTCCAATGATCCCATCTCATTTCCACCTGACAATCTGAATTTTCATTGCTGCTCCTCTGGCAGTATATGAGACCTCCCACTGATCTCTTTCCATTGCCCACCTGGAAACTTGAAAGTCCATTTGTTCCCTCTTGGTAGTTTATGAAATCCTCTGCTAATCTCATATCATTTCCCACCTAACAATTTGATAGCTCACTGCTGCCCTTCTGGCAATCTTTGAGATCATCCACTGATCTCTTATCCTCATCATCATTGAGACTCTTCCCAGCTTCTGGATCACAGATGTGAACCACTTCCTCCTCTGTATCACTGAGGTTTTTAGCATGCCTCGACCACCTTTTCAACATTTGCTGCTACCTTCTGGACATCAACTTCTAGACATGCCATTTTACTTTCCTCTTCAAAGGCCATTGATATGTCCAGTGTACCTTTGCATCCTGCTGCATATTTAATACTAGCCTCTCCATCTTTTATCTTATTTATGTGAGGTCTTTATCTATCTCAAATTTGTTTTTCTACTGGTGGTCCTTGCCCTGACCACCCATATGGCCTTCAGTAGCCATTTTCCACCCTATGTTTTCATCTCATCTAGCTTTCTACCATTTACTGCACACCTTGCTAGAAATCACACACAGAGCATTAATACTTTATCTCCTTCTCCCCTGATGTCTTCAAGAAAACTTTAGCTTCTAATATCATTCAATGTTATCATATTATCTTCTTCACCTCCTCGCTTCTTTGCCTGCTGTCTACAAGCAAAATATCAGCTCTGATACCACCCGATGCAGACCCCCCCTTCTCCCCAAAGGGTTGCCTGACCTCCCGGTCTAGGATCTCCGATTATTGAGTCAAGTAACTCTCTGGAACCTTAATGGTTCCCTTATGTATCTAAACAAAGGCCCTTTCAGTGCCTTGGTGCAGGTCTGATAGCACCCGCGACCTTCCCTTTCGCTCTTCTGCAAAATCTCAGAGTATTGAGCATTATCTCTTTTTCTGATAAGCCCCCTCTTGATATGACCTTGGGCGATGACTTCTCGTGACCACGCGATTGCAGGCGCGATCAATAGAGGTTTTGGATTAAACTACTTTTCAGCCCACAATTCTCCTCGAACCTCCATGTTTCCTCTTGGCGAAACCACGGTATGGATTGCAGTCCACTCTCAATGTTTTAAAGTCTGCACACTTCCTGTCCCCGCAATGTTACAGGACCATCGATCTCCCGATCTTGACGGTACTGTCTAAAATGACGGTTTAGATCCACGTCTTTCAAATCTACAGACCAGATCTTTCCCTCTTAAATCAACGACTGTGATCTCCTTCACAATTTCGGACTTTGGAGTTTTGAAATCTCAAAGCTCGCTTTCCTTCGTACGTCAATATTCCGGAGTTGACGATCTGCAGACACTTGTCCTCCAATCAACGGTCCTACCTTCACTTCGGGTGTTTGACCCTTCAACTCGGATCAACGGTCCTGCGGCCCTCTTCTCGATCAACGATTGAAATCTCCTCCGGGTCTTCAGACTTTTGAGATCTCAAATCTCAAACTTCACCCTTCTTCCCAATGCCTTTTATCCGAAGGCTATAATCCACTGACGTGTGTCCTGCTGATCTGACTATTGAGAATTACTTCGGGTCTTTACCTGGAGTGCATGGATTTATGCCACGTCGCTCTTAGATCCGATGAATATGAATCACTTCGGACGATCCTATGGCTCAGGTTTTCTTCAGATGTTACAACGATTGAGATTTCACTTCGGCTTTTCGGCTCTTCGGGCTTCAGAAATCTCAAGTCTCAAACTTTGATAGGTTCTCTCTCCTGTGCGTGAAAAGCGTCAAGGCTCATGCACCTTAAACAGATCAGACGACTGTTGATCCTTTTCTCTATGATCCAATGACCACTGTCGCTCCTCCTCCTGAGCTTCTGATTTCTTCCGACTTAGAAGATTTATAAGTCTTCAAAGATTTCGAACCTTTGCTCCTCCTACGAGTTCGCCGTTAATAAAGCCTTTTATTTAATCAAACGATCCTAATCTCTTCGGTGTTGTGGAGACACCAAATTATTAAAGAAGTAAATTGCTAAGGTTGCCATGAAGCTTCGTGCTGCAGGTGTTTCAATATGTCTAAACAATGAAAATCCCGAACACCGAAATGCCGAAGTTCTCGAGGCTAATTCAAGGCTTAAAGCATGATAAATTAAAACATAAGAATAATTAATAGAATATTAACCTCTCCGAGATTTCAATCTTCGGGAGATCCCTACCCTCTCACATTTGAAACCTTCGAAAGTCGAATTGCCGAATTGTTAATAAAGTTTATGATTGGTTAGAGTTAATGATTGGAATGATTATTTTTGTTTTGCCATTAATGCGGAAAAATTACAGACTTATTTTGTTTCGGGCAGGTTAATGGCGCCATCAGAACTTAGAGGAACGCTGAATTGATTCGAGAGTCTGATAAAATAGGCGAAAAGACCAATTATAGTAGAGAAAGGGCTAAATAGACAGAAAGAGAAGCTCAAACTCTATGGAACGCTAAGTCTCTGTAGTGGAAGATCTAATGCCATGTGTCTTTTGATTTCAATGACGAAGATTCACTTCGGAACTTCGGGTTTCGCGACTTTGGGAATTCTTGTTTCATTCACCCATATTTCTTCTGAAGCAGTTACCCCCGAAGTCCAGGATCGCATGCCGCGTGTCCTTTGAGTTAAATGGTGGAGATTCATTTCGGAAATTCGGGCTTCGAAACTTCGAGAATTCTAGCTTCACAACATCGCAAACCTTCCGAAGCAGTTATCCCCGAAGTGTAGGATCTCATGCTGCATGTCCTTTGAGTTCAATGGTGGAGATTCAATTCGGGTCTTCGGGATTTCTTTACTCAACACTGCTTTCCCCCCACAGAATATGAACTAGTCAAATACAAAGATCATCTGACAGGTGTCCCCCACTCATATCGACGGACAAGAATTGCGCGAAGATTCCTACACATGTGACCGAGAGCTGTGACCTCAGCTAAAACTTCGGGCACTTATCTTACTTTGTGAGATCTGATGGCTTATCTCTCTCTCACCTAGATCAACGGTCAAGGGTAATTGCGGGGCGCAGAGTAGCACGGGACTTAATTTTGAGAGGTGGTCCCACAATTTAAACTACGGTTTTATCTCAGGGTTACGTGGCATCACCAGATGCATTGCGGGACGAAAAGTGGGTTACCTCAAAACCACCTCCTCACGCCCCCGCAAAAGATTGAGAAGCAGAAAAGGACGCTGGAGAAACACCCGTCATCCACGTCAAGTATCCCCTTCACCCTCAAGCATGTCATGCCTTCTATATCGGTTACCACACTTACCTCCATTACAACTTCAATTTTTCACAGACAATTACTTTTACTACGTCCGTTATTCATCTCTTGACGAACCATGCAAAGTTATTCATCTGATTATCCTTCTCTATTCGAAGAAGCATTTCTCACAACAGGTGAAGAGACAGAAGAAAATGATAGTTAAGCCCATCGATTTTCACACCCTGTCGTTTCATTTTAGACATAGTTAGATATTGTAAGAAGTCCAATCATTTTGAGTTGTGGTGAATTTTGTATAAATACACAGATTCAAGATCTGCACAAGGCTACTTCTTGCCGAATGTAATAGGGAGAACTCTCCTTTTGTGAGAATTAATACAAGTGTAGACACAGATTCCAATTTTTGTGCAGTTTGCATTATGTTTTCCTCTTGTATTCCATATTTCTAGTTTTCCTTATGTTATTCCTTGATAAGTGAGTGATTGCAATTTAGTACTACTACTACTGTAGTCACATTTTATCGGTTGTTTGATAAGCAAGCAATTTTTCCTCTGTATTTGCTATAAGTAAATACAAGACCTGTGAGCTACTTGGATTACTATATCTCATATCCTTTCAAGGGTGCATTCTTTATTTTCTTCTACTGTGAACAAGGTAAGATTCATCTTGCATTGATGCCTCATTTTGTTTAACAGTTTTGTAAGTTTCCCTCACATCATTTGATTTCTGTTCTTAGAAATCCCGAGGAGGACACCTTATACCTCGATTCGTCTCCTGCTGGTTCACCTATCTATATGTCTTGTAAGTCTGAAGAAGTTAGTCCACGTTTCCCGTTCCCTCCTCTTCTAGACTTCACATCTTATAATGCTCATTTCCTGGTCTTTCCTTCACTATAGCCTGAGGAAGTTGAACAGTCATCACTTCGGTCCCTAACAATTTACGAAAACCCTCTCTTTAACTCCCAAAGTTCATCCCCTTGACATCAAATGGTCACAGTTGGAGGAGGTGGCACTGGAGGTGGAGGCGGTCAAGGACCACCACCTTCGCCCCCTAGGATTTTTGCCAAAGTGGTGGCCAGATACACTCCTTTATTCCTCCCCCTGTCCTTCATGATTTACCAAAAAATTATATGAAGAACTTACTGAAATTCATGGGAGAAGGGGATTTAACTACTACAGAGCACATAATTTTTTTTGACCAATTCGCTGATATCCTCGGCATTGAGCATGAGGATGTTTACTCGAGAATTTTGGTGCAAAATTTTGAAGTTCAAGTAAGACTCTGGTTTTGAGGGCTCCTGGAAGGTTCTATAACATCTTATGACATGCTATAAAACGCCTTTTTAAGGCAATGGGGAGAAAAGAAAGATCACTTGTATTATCTGACGAAGTTTGGGGCTCTGAGGAAAAAGACTTTCGAGTCAGTCCTAGAATTCACCCAGAGGTTTAATAAACTCTATCATAAGATCCCAGTAGAAGTTAAAGCCTCTGAGCCCGCATCTAAGGTGACTTTTGTAGGGGATTTCGAGCCCGACTTTGCCCTACTTTTGAGGGAAAGGAGATATGTTGACCTCACAAGAATGCAAGATGATGACATCGAAATCGAGTTGAACATGATGACATCGGGTAAAATAAAATCAAAGGTCAAAACGAGAACCAAAGAAACTTAACTCTTCAGGGAACAAGCTGGAACTTCCGGATCTGGAAGGTCCTCAGAGGAAAAAATGGACGACATGGCTAGAATAATCAAAGAGTTATCAAACAAAATCTCCATAATGGAACTAGACCAAGATAAACTTGATCATTTTGCTAGGAGATATTTCAAAAGGAATCCCAATCCCCAGATCCAATAGAGACCAGTAAAAAACGAGGATCAGAAGATCAAAACCTCTTTTAAAACAAAAAACTTCATGAAAAGTGATGACATGCAAGACTATGAAGGGTTAGATGAAGATATAAACAATCTCAATGATGACGAGCGAGAACCTCACCTAACCAGACAATATTAAGAAATATCTTTAGACCAAGAACCTCTGTTCGGAAATGAGGAAAGCATAAATAATCTGGGAGAGTCTGATTAACAAGGAATCGTCGACTCTATGACGACCGAGCTTCAACATAAATATAATTTAAGGCCTAGAGATAAAAATTATACAACTGCTCCACCTAAGAAGATCTTGTCGAGAAGTAAAAAAAATGAGGCAACTCAACCATCCACTGAAACACAAGCTGCCTAAACAAAAACGGTTGAAACGCAAGTTGCCAAAACAAAGACAGCCGAAACAAAAGCAACACAGACTAACAGGCCAGAAAAAAGAAAAATAGAGATCCCAACCAGAGAAGCCGAAAAGACAATTGGAAGTTTCAATTTGGAAAGCGAAATTAATAAAATCAAAATTCCTGTACCTCTGGTTGAACTGGCAAAAAATCTGATGTATAAAAAACAAATTGCCAAGATGATAAATTTCTCAGATTTTGAAAGTCATGCGGATGTTATTAATCTAGAAGATGAAAAACCTACCATAATGTTTGGCCTGCATATCGAAAATTCTAAAGACCCTGTTGCTCCTTTTTATATTACGCTGACTGTGCATGATCACCTACTCCATAACTGTATGTTGGATTCTGGAGCCTCCCACAACTTAATGCCAAAAGTTACTATGGAAAAACTGGGTCTCGAGGTTACTGGACCATACCGAGATCTGTATTCTTTTGATTCAAGAAAGGTTAAGTGCCTCAGTATGATTAAATATTTGGTGGTTAATCTTGAACAGATCCCTGTGAAGAGCATTCTCATGGATGTAGTCATTGCTGATGTTCCTGCGAAGTATGTCTTGTTGTTATCCAGGTCTTGGGGTGCCAAACTTGGAGGATCACCTCAACTGGACATGACGTATGCTATGATCCCAATTTTCGGTGGACAATTCACCCATCTATACAAAGAGACAAGATTGGCATATACCGCAAGTGACCCACATAACCCAAATAATTATCCGGTTTATGTCGCAGATCAGGATCTAAGAAAATGTATATTATCAGTTGATGATGGTTTTGACAAATGTACATAAGAAAATGGTACATAGGAAGAAAACAAAAAAATAGAAAAAACAAACAAAAATGTAAATAGTATAGGGGTTTGGAAAATGTCTTTTGATGGTGCCTCGTCTTGGGAAGGAGCAAGAGATGGGGTGTTGTTTGTGGCACCAGGAGATGAATTTATTTTTCCTTTCTCATACAGACTACAATGGGACATTGACTATACCAATAACGTATGCGAGTATGAAGCTCTGGTATGAAGCTCTAGTCTATGGTGATGCAGAATTATTTGTAAAACGTATAAGGCAACAATATCAAGCCAAACATCTAAGGCTAAGGTCGTATAGGAACTGTGCCTGGGATTTGATAGAATTTTTTTTCTCATCGTTTAATATTCATCACATTCCCAAGGCATATAATCAATAATATGTCTCCCTAGTGAAAGCGAATGCTACTTTTATGCCACCTATCATCTTGAAGCTAAAGCATCACATAGAAATGAGGCACAAGCATTCAATACCAAACAATGTTCAACACTAGCAGGTCTTTGAAGACAATGAACAAATCAAGTAGTTTCTAGAAATGGTGGATGATTTTTCTGAAATGCACATCGACTAGGAAAATCAGAATGACCTACTTGGATCATGCAGGAAGATGAAGATCCTTAGAAGTTCCAGGATAAGATCGCTAACCACCACATGTTGGTGTTAAAAAACAATCATATTCTTAAGGGTCTAATTCCATTAGAGAGATTATTTGATTAGGACGATATACCCCTAAAGTCTACCTTGCAACCTCAGCCATAAGAGGTTGAAGATTGTGATATAGGCACTAAGGAAAACCCTAAACTGGTCAAAATATCTAAATACCTTCCACCCGAAATGAAAAATAAATGTGCTGAGTTACTCAAACAATACAAAGATGTCTTCTCCTGGTCTTACGATGAACTAAAAACTTATGATACTAGTGTCATCGAACATAAAATCCCTTTGAAACCGGGCATAAAACCTTTCAGGTATAAGCTCAGATAGATAAACCCTATACTCCTACCTGTAATAGAAAGGGAGGTAAAAAATCTCCTTGACGCAAAGATTATTGTTCCACTCAGGTATTCCGAGTGGGTAGCTAACTTAGTTCAGTCAGGAAGAAGAATGGTGAAATCAAACTCTGCGTGGATTTCAGGAACCTAAACAAATCATCCCTTAAAGACAATTATCCGCTCCCTAAAA
>ML779225.1:95613-118896 GCA_009831015.1 Picea engelmannii
CAAAGATTATTGTTCCACTCAGGTATTCCGAGTGGGTAGCTAACTTAGTTCAGTCAGGAAGAAGAATGGTGAAATCAAACTCTGCGTGGATTTCAGGAACCTAAACAAATCATCCCTTAAAGACAATTATCCGCTCCCTAAAATGGATCACATCCTGGAAAAAGTGGTTGGGGATAACTGAATGTCTATGATTGATGGCTTTTGAGGTTACAATCAAATTGTAGTCCATGAAGATGACAAAGAAAAAACCGTGTTTACCACTCCATGGGGTACTTTCATGTACGACAAAATGCCAGTCGGTCTGATGAACGCAGGGGCCACCTTTCAACGAGCAATGGACATAGCCTTTTTTAGTGAGAGATATAAGTTTGTCGTTATCTATCTCGATGATTTAATTGTTTTTTCTAACTCAGATGCAGAGCACTTGGTACACCTCAAACAAACATTCGAGAAATGCAGAAAATTTGGTTTGTCACTCAACCCTAAGAAATCCCATTTTGAAATGCAAGAAGGTAAACTCTTAGGCCATATAGTATCTAGGGAAGGAATCAAAATCGATCCAAAAAGGGTTGAAGCTATATATACAATCAATATTCCTAGAAACAAAAAGGAAATTCAGTCTTTTTTAGGAAAAATATATTTTTTAAAAAGATTCATTCCAAATTTTGCTGAAATTGTTAAATTGATTATAGATATGTTGAAAAAGGACAGCGAGGTCAAATGGACAACTGAAGCTAAAGCATCTTTCGAACACATCAAAAAGGTAATTGGAGAAGCACCGGTGCTAGCCAACCCAAACTACATGAAAGAGTTCTTGATCTTTTCATTCGCATCCAAGCATACTATCACAGTCGTGCTCTTACTGAAGAACGATGAAGGTTTCGAGCAACGGACAACGTTTTTTACTAAAAGCCTCAGAGATGCCGAGTTGAAATATGATATATTGGAAAAACATGCATACGCTATGGTGAAGGCCCTCAAAGCTTTCAGGACTTACGTGTTGCATTCCAAAATCATTGCATATGTACCAACCAACTCTGTTAAAGACATATTGGTTCAACCTGATAGTGACAGAAGAAGGGGCCGATGGCTAGCCAAGATTCATGAATTCGATCTTGAGGTAAAACTAACTAAACTCGTCAAAGGTCAAGGCCTAGCTAAGCTATTAGCCGAATCAAATTTCAGTGCACTCAGGATAAATCATCTACAAGCTTACGAAGACCTTCTGGATATATAAGAATTCGATGATTAGACACCTGTAACCCAGATCCAAGAAAAAATTTCGACCTCTGCTTGGTATGGTGACATAGTTTCATACCTCCTGACTCTTCAGTGCCCAAGATATATGACTCCTTCTAAGGAGAGAACATTGAAGTTGCACGCGATAAAATATTGCATCGTTGACAATCAACTGTATTGGAAAGATCCCTTGGGATTTTTACTAAGGTGCCTGATAGAATTCGAAACAAAGAATGCTATAAATGAGTTTCAAGAAGGGATGTGTGGAGGATGCCACACCTGGAGGGAAATGACCTATAAAATTATGAGAGCTAGATACTATTGGACGAATTTATTTATAGACGTGAATACTAAAGTCAGAGCTTGTAATTCTTGTCAATTATTCTCATGTAAACAAAATCTTCCCGCACTACCCTTGACCCCAATCAAGACAAAAGCTCCATTTCAACAATGGGGTCTGGATTTTATCGGAGAAATCCATCCACACTCTAGTGCACAACATAAATGGATTCTAGGCACCACATACTATTTCACTAAATGGGTAGAGGCCATTCCGACACAAAATGTTACAGATTCAGTGGTGATCAATTTCTTAGAAGAAAACATTTTATCAAGATTCGGCTGTCCCCGGAAGATAGTCACAGATAATGCCCAAGATTTCAAATCCATGGCGATGGTTAGTGTTTTTCAAAAGTACAACATCGTACTTGGGAATTCCACAACCTACTATCCTCAAGGAAATGGATTAGTCGAGTCATCCAATAAGAGCCTAATCACCATAATAAAAAATGTACTAACTGAAAACAAGAAAGCCTGGCATGTTCATTTGAAATACGCTTTGTGGGCATATCACATTGGTACTAAGAAATCAATCGGAATGTCTTCTTTCCAAATGGTATACAGAATTGACATGGCCCTCCCCGTAAATATTACTCTGCCCGTGATGAAGCTTTGGCAAGACGCGAAGGAAGAGCCGAACGATGTTACCAGAAGAATAAACCATTTAGTTGAAATCCAACAAAATAGGTCTTAGGTGGATGAGAAAATTCAGAGATATCAAGATAATATGAAAGCCCTGTTTGATAAAAAAGCTAAAGATAGGAAATTCCTTCTTGAAGACCTAGTTTTGAAATGGGATGCTAGGAAAGAAGACGCTAGAAAGCATGGCAAGTTTGATCACATCTGGTGTGGGCCTTTCAAGGTCGTAGCTTCTGAAAGAAAGAATTCATTCTTATTAGAAAACCTCGATGGGAAAATCCTTAACGCCCCTATCAAAGGGTGCTGCATGAAGCACTTCATGCAATAATCAGATCCCAAATCACCATTGTATATACCGGTTTGATTTTCTTGTTTTGATTTACAGTTTTTGCTTCTTTGGTAAGTTTTTACTTTTACTTTAGATAAGACTAGTTGTGTTGATTTCATAAAAAATAGAAATATAAAAACAAGTAACACACACCTTTCCTTTTCTGCAAAGGTTCTGACATTCCTCGTTTTTATTTTCAGATATAAAACTTACTGATAGTCGAGGGATAAAGATGTATCAAAAACCGACAATCGTGATTTAGAGCAATTAGTTTTCTCATGAAACATGTGATAGATTAATTATGGTTTTTTCTTGAGAATACAAATGAAATCCTAGGTATGAAATTCTAGGATCATTCTTGTTCAAAAAAAGATGCTAAAATAATTCTTATAAATTCTAAATAAGTTTGTACTCATGTAAAACTGGTCACCTGATCAAAGATTAAGAAAAAAATCCAAAATTACGAGTCTCTGAATAATATGAAAATTATACGAAATAAAAACTAAAAGAAAATAAGAATAGAAGAAACTCGCTAATGAGGAAGTAGGTTTGAGTGGAAATAAGATCCCTTTCAAAATCTCTGACTTTCGTTCTATTCCCATCTATCATATCTGAAATTTTTTATTCTATCTTGATTTTGCACTACCTGGCCTTAAATCTCCACAGGAAGATAGAGTTCGCCTTGACTCGGGAAGCCTAAAAAACTAGACCTTCAAAACGAGAATAAGCGAAATTTTTATGATTCCTCTGCTTTTAACTGAGAGAAAGTATGTCTAGGATAATCTGGACTACTTTAGCCCTTCTATCGGATTTTAAACTGATTTTTTCACTCAAGGAAAGTCCCTGGAAATTAAAATCTCCCCGTGATAACTTCCCTGTAGGCAAAGGTGTTTTGAAGGTCAAGAGAGGGTTAGCCCAGAGTAAATCAAAGTGAGTTGACAGACCTTCACTGCTAAATTATAAACATATATCATCCCTTGTATTATATATACAAATTGATTTCCCCCACTTCAAAAATATTAAAAAATAAGACAGATGGTGAAAGGAAATTCATAATCTGATTGCCCCCATCTAGTCCAAGACAAATGGTGAATGGAAATTAAAAATTTGATTGCCCCCATTTTGTTCAAAAGAGATGATGAAAGGAAATTCATTTAAATTATTTCCCTCATCTCAACAAAGTGCAAATTGAAGTGGTGAAAGGAAATTCAATGGGAAATGTAGATAGCTTCACTGGGGTACTAAACAGGCTCGCTGGCAGTGAAACAATGTCTATGATATCTGCAAGGTTGTTATACATGTATATAATGTACTCTGGTAGCTAGTTCTCTTTTTGACAAGATCTACATTCTAAACCAACAAGGGACCCCCCCCCATCAAAATAAATCGTCAATTTTACTCTACCTTGATGCGAACAAAATCGACCAGATTCTGATAGCTCGGTTAAATTTGTTTTGATTATCTTAAACAAACCCGAAATCAGTTTCAGTAAAAAGAAAGCTATAAATAACCTTAACTCGAGATTGGTGAACGATCAAGTTTTTGAAAGTTTTATGAGATATGACTGAAGTCTAATGCCCTTCTATGTGTTTTTACAGAGTGTGTTTCACAGAAACCCAATGATGACTCCATTTACCCAATGAAGGCACTTGGTCTACTGTTCTTCAGTGCCTCATGGGAAGACGCGATCCCCAAACAGAGCCTATGTTGGAAGACATATATTTCTAAACTTTTGAGTTTTATTTTCCCCTTTCACAAATATATATTATTTCCCAAATCATGACATAGAGGATAACTTTCAAACTTTAAATCCATTTCATTCCTGGTTAAATAAGAATAAGGCACACATAATGTCCATTGTTAATAAATCCTTTTATTTAATCAAACGATCCTAGTCTCTTTGGAGTTGTGGAGCCGCCAAATTGTTAAAGAAGTAAATCGCTAAGGTTGCTTTGAAGCTTCACTCTTCGGGCGTTTCAATATGTCTAAACAATGAAAACCCCAAACGCCGAAATGCCGAAGTTCTCGAGGCTAATTCAAGGTTTAAAGCATGATAAATTAAAACATAAGAATGATTAATAGAAGATTAACCTCTCCAAGATTCAATCTTCGGGAGACTCCTACCCTCTTACATTCGAAACCTCCGAAAGCCGAACCGTCGAATTGTTAATAACGTTTATGATTGGTTAGACTTAATTATTGGAATAATTATTTTTGATTTGCCATTTATGAAAAAAACTTACAGACTTCTTTTGTTTTGGGCAGGTTAATGGCACCATCAGAACTTAGCGGAATGCCGAACTGATTCGAGAGTCTGAGAAAATAGTCGAAAAGACCAAATATAGCATAGAAAGGGCTAAATAGATAGAAAGGGAAGCTCAAACTCTCTGGAATGCTATGTCTCTGGAGTGGAATATCTGACGCCATGTGTCTTTTGATTTCAATAACAGAGATTCACTTCAAAACTTTGGGCTTCGGGACTTCGGGAATTCTCGCTTCATTCACCCAACTTTCTTCCGAAGCAGTTACCCCCGAAGTGCAAGATCTTATGCTGTGTGTCCTTTGAGTTCAACGGTGGAGATTCATTTTGGAAATCCGGGCTTCAAAACTTCGAGAATTCTAGCTTCACAACATCACAAACCTTCTGAAGCAGTTATCCCCAAAGCGTAGGATCTCATGCCTTGTGTCCTTTGAGTTCAACGATGGAGATTTACTTCGGGTCTTCGAGAGTTCTTTACTCAGCACTACTTGCCCCCTACAGAATACGAACTAGTCAAATACAAAGATCGTCTTACAAGTGTCCCCTGCTCAGATCGACGGACAAGAATTGCTTGAAGATTCCTCCACATGTGACCGAGAGCTGTGACCTCAGCTAAAACTTCTGGTACTTATCTTACTTTGCAATATCTGATGGCTTATCTCTCTCTCTCCTAGATCAACTGTTAAGGGAAATTACGGGGCACGGAGTTGCACAAGACTTAATTTCGAGAGGTGGTACTGCAATATAAACCACACTTTTATCTTAGGGTTATGTGGCATCACCAGATGCATTATAGGAAGAAAAGCGAGTTACCTCAAAACCACCTCCTCACGCCCCCGCAAAATATTGAGAAGCAGAAAAGGACGCTAGAGCAACACCCGTCATCCTTGTCATGTATCCCATTCACCCTCAAGCCTGTCACGACTTCTATATCGGTTACCACACTTACCGCCATTACAGTTTCAACTTTTCACGGACGATTGCTTTTCCTACGTCCGTTATTCATCCCTTGACGAACCATGCAAATTTATTCATCCAATTAGCCTTCTCGCTCTGAAGAATCATTTCTCACAGCAGGTGAAGAGACAAAAGAAAATGACAGTTAAGCCCATCCGTTTTCACACCCTATCGTTTCATTTTAGACATAGTTAGATATTGTAATAAGTCCAACCGTTTTGAGTTGTGGAGAATTTTGTATAAATACACATATTCAAGATCTGCACAAGGTTGCTTCTTGTCGAATGTAATAGAGAGAACTCTCCTTTTATGAGAATTAATACAAGTGCAGACATGGATTCCAATTTTTGTGTAGACTGAGTTATGTTTTCCTCTTGTATTCCATATTTCTAGTTTTTCTTATGTTATTCCTTGATAAGTGAGTGATTGCAATTTAGTACTACTACTAATGTAGTCACATTTTATCGGTTGTTTGATAAGCAAGCAGTTTTTCCTCTGTATTTTCTATAAGTAAATACAAGACTTGTGAGCTACTTGGATTACTGTATCTCATATCCTTTCAGGGGTGCATTCTTTATTTTCTTCTACTGTGAATAAGGTAAGATTCATCTTGCATTGATGCCTCATTTTGTTTAATAGTTTTGTAAGTTTCCCTCACATCATTTGTTTTTATAAATCGACTAAGATGACAAATTATGACCTCTGTTCTGTTCTGTCAATATTTTCATTTGAGGATTAATTCTTATATAACTAATGGAAGAAAAAGCACCTTTCAAAACTTTCCTTTATATTTATGATGCCTTGAAATTACCTTTTCGAGCCTTAAGTGTAATCTCAGGAACAATATAGAGATTGTAAAACCACTTCAAAGAACGATTAAGAAGGATGTTCAGTTTAAGTGGACACCGTTGGAGAAAGAAGCGTTCGAAAATATTAAAGCTTCTATAGCCACTACTCCATCTCTGCGCAGTCTAGATTTCTCCAAAGATTTTGTGTTGTATACATTCACATTCCATCATTATTTAGCAGCAATGCTCATGCAAAAGGAGGAACAAGGGGACGAATAATCTGTCGCGTTTATGAGCATTGGGTTACAAGGTGCTGGACTGAATTATCCTCCGGTGGACAATCAAGATTTTGCTGTCCATAAAGCCATCAAACAGTTTAGACCTTATATCGTTAAAAAACATACTAAAGTCATTGTCCCACACCCATAAGTAAGGTCTCTATTCGTTCAAAAAGAACTGGGTGAAAGATGAGGAAATTGGATGACAACTCTACAAGAGTACGACCTCAAATTCAAACCAGCTTATTTTGTGAGAGGTCAAGGATTATGTAAGTTAGTGACACAAGGAGTAGAAGATGAAAAACAAGAAGAGGATGGTTGGAAATATGAACCTACAATGTATACTCAATAGGTTCCATATGTCCCAACCATTGAAGGATCATATTACAATGACCTCAAATATTATTGACAATATGGCATTGCTTTGGATCACTTCAATGCTAAACAAAAGAGGGCACTATGGATGAAATCCTCATAGTATCAACTATTACACGACATCTTGTTCAAAAAGAATTATGACGAAGTGTTACTTAGATGCCTTGAAAAACAAGATGTTGATAATGTTATGAAAGATATGCATGATGGAACAACTGGTGGTCATTTTTCAGGAGACACAACAACCCACAAAGTGTTGAGAGCAGGGTACCAATGGCCCACACTCTTCAAAGATGCTCATGCAAACTCAAGGAGTTACAAAGCTTGTCAGAAAGTTGTCGGAAGGGAACACAAAACTATTATTCCTCTCCAACCTGTAGCTATAGAAGAACCTTTTGAATAATGGGGGATAGACATGTTTGTGAGATAAATCCTCATTTGTCTGAACAACATAGATATATTCTAACCACTACCGATTATTTCACATGCTGGATTAAATAAATCCCTTTAGTCAAAGTAAATGTAGAGGTAGAAATCATTTTTCTTGAACAACACATCATCACAAGGTTCAAAATCTCTAACTCTTTAGTGTTTTATAATTCTACTAACTTCTCATACTTGAAGTTATCTAAGTTTTCAATAGAAAAGGGAATCATTTTAAAATACTCAGCAAATTACTACCCCCAAGGTAATGGTTTAGCAAAATCTACAAACAAGAACATCATCAGTATCCTTAAGAGAACTGTAGTTGACCACCAGATAAATAGGCACAATGATTTATAGAATTCCATTTGGGTTGATTGTGTCACTCCTAAAGCTTCCATAGGAACTTCACCTTACTTCCTTGTTTATGGGAAAGAAGTTGTTTTACCTTCAAATATCTATTTGCCTTTCCTCCAACTCATGCAAAAATCTCGGGGAAGATAATGGCCTGTCATCCAAGGATGCATCGACACCTTGCTAAACCTCAAAGAAATACGTGATAAAACCAAAAACAAGTTTGAAACTCACCAACAAACAATAAAATGCTGGTTTGATAAGAAGTTTGCCGGTGAGAAAGAGTTCCAAGTTGGAGACCTAGTTCTAAAATGGGACAAGCCACATGAAGATAAAGGGAAACATTCAAAGTTACAACAACTTTGGCTTGGTCCCTACCTCATTAAAGAAAAAATTGACCAAGGAAATTTTCGATTACAGAACCTTCAGGGGGAAATTGAGTCTCTCCCTGTTAACGACCAAATCCTCAAACACTACATCAATTAGCCATTGAGGCTGCTACTCACTTGTACATAAATAAAATCCCGTTTCTTTTTATTTTCTTTCAGTTAGGTTGGTTTTCTTTATTTTATTTTTTGTTTCCTAGCATGTTTTGGTCAGCTCCTTTTATCCTTCTTAATAATTGCCTTGGTGATTTTGAAGCCCCCATAACTTAGCACTAGTCACATGTATAAACATAGCACGTCTGATGCATATATACTGAATATCTATGTGACATGATGTTAAATCCACATATTTCCCCAGACATGTAAGCCCATTACGCACTATCACAAGTCAGAATTTGGCAGAGGAATATAGTTTATTAATACAACAAGGCACTAGAGAGAAACATAGAGCCAAGGGAATTCACTTAACAATAGGTTGTCATGTTATATGAGTTGAATGAAATGATTTAGATGAAATTTCCATAGTCTATCAATAATTGACACTCAAGAAGTTTGCTCATCTATAATCAAGTTAGTAGATCTCACCATCATAGGTGTCATCCCTAGTGCCTTTAAAGGTTAACCAGAATCCCCCCTTTCACCTATCTCTCTAAACAAAAGAGAATCAAATATTATAAAAGGTAAAGGCTCGGGGAAAGGCTTTCCAGCTCACATGGGACATGAAAGTATCTTCGTCGGGGCTATGGACGCTTGTTGGCAGTGGAGCAAGGCTTGTGATACCAGAGTGACTCCGTCAGGGCCATGGATGCTCGTTGGCTGTGGAGCAACACTAGATAAATGAACTATGAATTGTATTCTCAAAATTCTTGATGTTTCCTTCCTGTTATACTACATAGATATACCTTTCTAGCCATTTCTCTTATGAATAAAAATCAATTTGTAAGCAATCTGGTAATTGGATAAGTCTCACTCCTCTTTGAGTCTTCTCAGTTCTTTCAAAATCCAAGTTATGGGACCTATATTTTCTCTCTTATGATTTTGCACGATGAGAGAACCCTTCCTAAATTATGTGCAGACATCATCTTACAAAGATTCAAGGCTTCACCTAGTGTGTTGCCATTTTTTGTGACATGCACTACAACCCTCCATTTTCTCTCTTTAATCTTGCATAATCCCTAGAAAATGGAGCCCCTCATCTTTTGAGCCTAAGATAAATTCTTGTTGGTCTCTCTCTCTCCAACTTAGCATCCTTGGAAGAACCTTGTTTCTCTTAGAAAATCATCTTTAATAAAAACACTTGAAGGCTTGGTGCTAAAAGGGCCAAACAGTTAAAATCGACATAGTTAGTAAAAACTCATCGGAGAAGTTACTTCAAACTCCTCTGATTCATATAAGAGGAGTTTCTCTCTTCCTCGCAGATATGTAATGTTATCGCACAAGTTCGAGGAAACTCCTTTGATACGAGTCAGAGATGTTAGCTTTAACTCCTTTGATTCGTATCAGAGGAGTTCCTCCTATCACTTCTGATATTATCGGAGGACTTGAGAACAAGTCCCCCGATGAGAATTGAAGGAATTTCCTTTAAGTCCTCCAATGGTCATCGAATAACTTGTATTAAACCTCTCCAAGATCAATGACCCAACCTACCTTCATTTAATACCGAAAAAGTCCAACATTCTAAAACATCGAGCACTCCAAGTCGTTCTGTTCGAGCTCGCAGGTTATCTGTGACCTCCACGTGGCGCTAGGATCCAGATAAGTGGATCTTTGCTTTGCTTATTTTAGGTTTAGGGTTAGGTTTGCTTTCAATTTCTTACTTTTTGTTTCATTTTTCTTTCTTCATTGCCTCAATCAACCAGTTCCTCCCTACCGTCATGCCCTTGGTTATCCTTACAACTCACATATGCCAATGCATTGTGCACCCTCTTCCCATTACAACGATTGTCTCTGATCCAGGTGGATATCATTTTCCACCCACCTATTCCAACTGGCTCAAAACAGTTCTTTGGAAATTTACTATTTTTAGCAGTTTTCCGGTCCTAAACTTCCAGGGCCATTTTAAGGGCCTAAACGACACTTTTTCATGATCGAGCACCTCAATAAGTTTTGAATGCATGATTGATCCTATGAAATTAAGCTCCTCATCAATACCTTTCCAACGAGCTATCATGTACCCCAAATGGAGATCGTATGCCAAAGTTACGCCCCGAGGAAGTTGATAAACCAAACTACCCAAAACGGGGTCCACAAGCCCGTTGGCTTTTCATCTTTCGGGGTTAGGGTTTTGGATTTTATTTATGTTTAAAAGTCCTTGGAGCCTCATTGTAACAATTATATTCTTGCTAATGAGCGTAGCCGACACATCTCTTCTCAAACATAAGCTGCCACCATTCTATCGAGTCTTTCACGCTGTATTTGTACAGTTTTGTACATTTTGCTCATTAACAGAAATTGTGTATTATTGTATCTTTGTTTTTATGGTTATATCTTTGTTATATTATTGATATATATCTGTACATTTATTTATTATATCTCCACTCTCATTTTATGCCAAAAATAATCAAGATTAGTGGTATCAGAGCAAGCTGCTCTGGATCGTTTTTCAGTACATGTCCCCGACGAGTTTCGATTATAGAAAGTTGGGTCTCGAGCTTGTGTCTCTTGAGGAAAATCGCTGTCACATGCCCAAGAAACCGTCTATGGTGGAAGAAAATAAAAATGACAGAGCAAAAGATTCTATTACTCCGTTTCTTGAGCAAGCTCTCATGCGACAGAGGAACAAAATGATGGAGAATTTTCCCCACATCCTTCAACACCTCCAGATAACAAAAGACACATATTCATCAATAAACCACTTTGGAGGCACCTCTCCTTTCAAGGTACAAGTTAATTTTTATATTTCCATATTTGAAGGTCAGATAGATGCAGATGCCCTAGAAAAATGGTTAAATATGCTAGAAGGTTATTTCTCTATTCACAATTTTTCCGACAGGGAATATATCACCTTTGCACTACTTAAGGCTCTCCCCCATGTCAAACATTGGTGGGAAACTTACTGGGAGAAAATTTCCATAGAGGAGTCTATAATATATGGGGTCGAGCCTACTTGGGATTTTTTTGTGGACGCGGTCAAGAAACAATATTACCCTATTGGTAACTATGACGATTGATACATGAGATGGACCACACTGTGACAAGAGAGGGGCCAAACAGTGTTGGCATTCAAAGATACTTTCCATACCTTGTGCACCAATCTAGGTATCAAAGACTCATAGCGACATTTGTTTCTGAAATACCACGGAGCTCTGCATAGGTAAATCCAAACCAAAATGGATTTTTGGGACTTCTCATCACTAGGAGCTGCCTATCGATATGCTATAAAAATCGAGCATAAATTTAGGTACCAGAACAAATGGGAGTTCGGATCTGCAAATCCACAATAACCAAAGTATGGTAAATATGTCCCTAACAACCAGCCTCTAGAAAACCATTCCAAGCCACAGGAAAAGAAGGGTAACAAAAAGATGAAGAAGGACACTGGAAGGTGGTGCAATTTCCACAAAATCCCCTGGCACAACACTAATGAATGTCGCTCAAAACAATCATTGGTGGTCAATATCAAAGAAAAGGATCCAAACCCTGATTCAGAAACTAATGGGAGAAGAGAGAACACCAACATAGACCAAAACAATTCAACCAGAAGAACCATCAGATCCTAAAGAGGGGGAGCACCTTTTTCATTCACAGATTTGGGTGAAGGGGACCTCGCTACATTTTATTGTTGATAGCGAAATCCAAAATATCCTCATCTCAGCAAAGGTCCTCAAACAATTGGGATCGTCGACAACACTACACCCGTAGCCATACAACATCAGGTGGCTTCACCAGGGACGAGAGATCCATGTCAGCCATCACATCCACTTGTCATACGACATCAAGCCCTTCAAGGATGAAGTATTATGTGATGTTGCCCCGCTGAATGTATGTGATGTTCTTTTGGGCCAATCATATATGTGGAAGCGCCATGCTATTTATGAGTCTCAACCCCGTAGTGTCATTGTTACTCTGGGGGGTCATCTCTACAGGATACGAGAGGTAGTTTCGACTACTGTCCCACCTAAACAATGTTGCAAAGTAATATCTCATACTACAACAATCAACCTCTCGACAATCTGTTCAAAAGGTGAACATAAGGACACTGCAACCATTGCAGCCTTAGTCCAAGCACCTTCTATCCAACAGAAGCAGGTCGACAAGATTGCAACAAAGGGAAAAGATTCCTTCTGCACACAGTCATCTCATGTATCTATACTGGTTAAAAAGGTCCAACCCTTCCAACATCAGGTTCTCGACAACCTTCCACAAGCCAAGCAACACAACTTCTCTAGCAAGGCAAGCAACTCACCAAGGTTCATATTCAACAAACGCTTCCCCCTCTCCCTTAGGAACTCAATGCAATGGATACCATTGCTTCCTAAGGAGGGAGGATTGATCCAGGTGGATATTGGTGGCCACCCACCTATTCTAACTGTCTCAAAAGAATTCTTTGGCAATTTACTATTTTTAGGAGTTTTTCGGGTCATAAACTTCAGAGGCCATTTTAAGGCCCTAAACGTCGATTTTTAATGACCAGGCACCTTAGTGACATGTAAAGGCATGATTGATCATGTGAAATGAAGCTCCTCGTCAATACCTTTCCAACGAGCTATCGTGCGCCCCAAACGAAGATCGTATGTCAAAGTTACGCCCTCGTGAAGTTGATTCACCAAACTACCCAAAACGAGGTCCACAAACCTGTTGGCTTTTCATCTTCCGGGGTTAGTGTTTTGGATTTTATTTATGTTAAAAAGGCCCTTGGAGCCTCATTGTAATGATCATCTTCTTGCGAATGAGCGTATCCGTCACATCTCTTCTCAGAGATAAGCTGCCACCATTCTAGCGAGTCTTTCACTTTGTATTTCTATAGTTTTGTACATTTCGCTCATTAACATAAATTGTGTATTACTGTATCTCTATGTTTATGGTTATATATATGTTATATTATTGATATATCTTTGTACATTTCTTTATTATATATCCTCTCTCATTTCGTGCCAAAAATAATCTGGATCAGTCTCTTTTTCCCGGAAACACTTTCTAATCAACCATAATAATTATCACGGAGACATCATTTTTGTGATCTTAGAACAAAGCCCTAAGTCCTGCATACTCTTGCTGATCCACGCAGCTCTAGATCAGAAGAATTCCAAGAATTTTTTCTCAGGTTAATGCTCATTTTCAATGAAATCACACGCAAGTCTTACCCTCACTCTCGAAAAGCTTAGGTTTCTTGCCATCGGAAGCATCACGACTAACTCCTCTGACCACATCGAAGGAGTTACTACTAACTACTTCGATGGGATTGAAGGAGTTACTACTAACTCCTATGATGGGATCGGAGGAGTTACAACCATTGCCCCCACACTTATCATAATACTTAGGTATAACTCTTCTGACCATATAAAAGGAGCTACTCTCAACTCCTTCGATAAGATTGGAAGAGTTTCAATTAACATCGCTGATTGCGCATTCAACAATTTGGTAAACTTTTTCCATGACTAATTAGAATAGTTGGGGTTAAATTCTCTGACCTCATCGGAGGAGTTTTTCTCAACATCTCCGATTAAAATTTTTTCAACCATCTCCCCACTTGTATCAACACTTAACATAAACCTCTCCGACCAACATCGAAGAAGTTAACCTATGGATCTCCGATTTTGCTTTTCAAAAGCCTATTCTCCACCTTTCCTCCCCAAGTTTACCAGGTTTCTTAAGAATGCCTGCCATTATTGTGACATCTTCAGAGGATGACTCTATTTTTCCTAATAGTATGAATAACTCCTTTCATATTCTTAATCATTTAGTTGCATTGAATGGTACGTTGTATCCTATTATACACCCGAAATTTTTCATTTTGGCAGGTTCTAACATGTCACCATGAAAGAAAATGATGGGAAAGGCATTAGGAGCCGAAGCCTCTAGTAGAAGGAGAGATAGATATTATTGGGGTCACATATGATGACATGGTTGGACTTCTAGAAAAGAATGGAGAAACCTAGAAATGGGGAGAAGTTTACCACATGCTCAAAAAAATCAAATTTCTTTGTCGAAGCTGAAGATCCAGATGAGCTCCAAGCATTCAAGAACATTAAGACATTGGGGATCTTCAGGGTAGAAAAAAATCCAACAGTCTTCCCTTGTGCAGATGCCATCTCATGGATTTTGAAGAAAATTGATATAAGCAATAGATACGTCTGCAATGCAAGAAAGGAGCCCATAGCTTCTTTCAGGCCGAATTTTTGAGCCAAATGCTATCACATTGAGGAGGGAAGCAAAAGATTGTATGGTGAGCTCCTCGGTGATTTTGAGTATACACCGAAGGATTTGTTCCCCAAATGGTATAAAGTAGACAAGCAATTTAAATACAGGCCTAAAATTTGGTACCCCACAAGTGCCTTGAGAAGATCCTACCAATATTTGGTAGCCATGCTATGTAGGTTATACGGGGAATCCAATGCAACACTATTCCCCTTATCGTACATGCATTTGATTTATTTCTGCATGGATGTGGGGAATTCATTTAATTGGGCAAACATATTGTTCGAGAATATCACGACTGCTATATCCAGAGTAAAGAAAGCCCAACCAAGAACATTCCCTGGTTTCCATATGTCCTCGTACCTCCTGGACATAATATGTACAACTCACACGTACCCCTAACATGGGATGGAGTTGGTTGCCAACTAACCCCGCAATCCACATATATTGTAAAGGACTCTTGGAGCGCAAATACCGTGTAGAGTAGCAAAGGATATGTAGACATTTCCTTGCTCCATTATATGAATTTATCTTTTGCACTGCACCCCCGTGCATGACCGATAGAGCCATATCAATTATAAGAAGGATCGGGGATTGGTATATAATGGAGTATGGTACTTACATACAAATATATGGCACGATGAAGCCACAACATCTACTTCCATGATTCATACCCAACAAGATCGTCCTTCAAGAATTAACATATCAAACTATTATACATGGAGTTGGAGGGATGTTGTATAGATTGAAGAAAGCAATCTGGCCCCCACTACCTTTGCACATCGAAAATTATTTCTTTGAAAATACAAGACAAGACCAGGGAGAGATAGATATCCTTCTTTCCTATCACTTTGGAGAAGAGAGATTCAATAGACATGATCCTAAGAGTATTGTCAAGGAACATTTCTATAATGTCAGGCTGCCTTATGAGTATACTACAGATCTTTGGGAAGAGGAAGAATTACACTGGAATGCCATGACATATGATGAAGTTATTTTCAACACGCGTGGCCAACCAAAAGGAAGAATTGCAGATGAGGAAAAGGCAAGGGAAGCAACCAGGAAAGAGGCATAACAAGAAGAAACCAAGCACATTTCCCTTACATCCATCTCAACAAACTCATGATCTATAGAGGGAGAATAAGAGGTACGAGCGGAGAAAAAGAGGAGAGATAAAGAAAAGGTTTTAAAGAAGAAATATGACGTGAATAAGCAAAAGATTGAAGCTGACAAAGAGAGAGCTAAATTTGAAGTAGAAGCGCAAGCCACAACAGAACGAGAAATGAAGGAACGAGAAGTAACAGAGAAAGCAAATAAAGCAACAAAAGAAGCAGCAGACAAAGCCGCTGAAGAAGAAAGACAAAAGAAAAACATAGAAGACCGAAGGGATGAAAAACGTCCCATGGAGGTGGACATCCCAGGAACATATGTTGTGGGTATAGAAATATATTTTACTAGCAGCGGTTTAGGACTCAAGCTCTGGGAGCCATTTCAATCAAGCGAAGTGTTGGATCTAAGAACCTTCACTTATGATAGTAAGACTGTTAGAATCGTGCAGGACCGGGTAAAGAAAGTGTCGGTAGCTGAAGGATCTCCTATCTCAATAGTTACCCATGTCCTAGTCATAGGAGATGTTAGAGAAGAACTCGTTGCCACAACTAAGGTTGGCTCTGCATTCATGAATTCCAATGTAGACAACATACAAATATTATGCCGGTAAAATGAAGAAAATGAGTCAAGGATCATAGAACTAAAGGAAAGACTTCAATAGGTAAATATTGATAAGAGGAGCCTCCAAATCTTCAAGGACAATTCCGAAAAGGTCAAAAACGAGCTTGAAGGAGCTATCATTGACATGTATGCCCATCTGCACCTCTTCCAAAATGCAGCTGCAACAATCATTGAACAAAATAGTCATGTATAGATGAAGTTGTCGCAATACAACACCATTCACGAAGGCGTATCAAATATAGAAAAATGGATAGAAGAGAATCCAAATGCACCACTTGAGCTTTACCGACCATAAAAAACAAAGAGAAATATAGACTTATATGCACTAGATCATTTCCAACAGATAGGACAAAAGGTTGATAGGGAAGTCATCAAATCCATGGAAATATGCTCGAGGATCCATAAAGCTGCCTAGGAACTAATCAGGAATGGTCGACTCCCAATATTAGATGAACTTGGGAAGAACTTGGTGTCAGAAGAACTGGTGAATGTAGTATTTGAAAACACCATTCACAGGAAGGAAGTAGTTGAAGCAACTACCTTGATCTCATTGATCAACACTTGCTACAGCCAATAAAGATTCATACCATGGTACAAGCCTTCATGATGAAACTAGAAAAGGATATGGGCACTCTTGAAGACAATATTGCGTTGATCAACACAACATTAGAACAACTGACATACAAAAGGATTTAATCACTATATAATTAGTTGGAATTTTGTATTGAATTTATATATGAGATGATATGAGGTGATATATGATTGATATATTATTACAATGATGAGTGTTCCATATATATAGAACATATGGTGACCATCCATGAAAGGATGTGTCCTTTGATAACTATATATTATATTAATAATACTATTTAATAATTAATAATTTTAGTATTAATTATTAATCTAGGATAATGTCTTCCCGATGCTGCCCAAACATCAACACTCCCTCTTAGCGAGGGAGACATTCTCTGGGGTATTCTCCTACTGTTCAATGGTCTTCCTGGACTTCTAGAGTCTTCTTCTCTTCTGAAAAAGGTTGTCTAGAAGAAAGTTCCTCCCGTATCTACCAAAACATCAAGACTCCCTCTTAGCTAGGGAGGTATCTTTCCATGATGTTTTCATCTAGTAGTCCATTGATTACTCTGCAATCAAATAGTAGCACACAACTACTACCATGACATTGGTAGCTCAAATAATCCGTCATAGTCTCTGCGATCAAGCAAAACACAACTGCTCCCAAGTGATCTGGTAGTCTCCATGCAATCATCTAGTAACACATAGCTACTACAATGCCATCCAATAGAACACGACTCCGCCAAGCCATAGTAGTACATAACTATTGTCTAGTGATACACAATCCCTGCTAGTGGTACACAACCACTGCTAGTATCACATAGCTACTGTCTAGCGACACACAATCATTTCTAGTGGTACACAACCACCGTAGTATCACACAACTACTGTCTAGTGACACACAATCACTGCCAGTGGTACATAACCACCACAGTAGCACACATCTATTGTCCAATGACACACAATCATTGCTAATGGTACAAAACCATCGTAGTAGTGCACAACTACTGTCTATTGACACACAACATAATAAAAACACCATCATCATCATCTACAACATCAACAACAACAACCTGTCATATGACAATCACATGTCATCAACTCTCTGGGCCATACTTCATCTGAGTAATCAGGCATGATGCTTGAATAAGTCAAGTGTTGAAACTTGCACACTCAACTGAGTGTCCCGCACTCAACGAAGTGTCCCGTGAATACACAAAACATTCTTCCTAATCATGTCACTATATGTGGCACATGAAGAATGTCAGTCCCATACCATTTTCCCTAATCAGGTCACCATATGTGCCATAGGGAAAGTGTCATTTTTCTCAGATGCTGAAAACCACGCCATGGGCTACATGGACCATTCTTCTAATCAGGTCACTACATGTGCCATAGAATAATGTCACTCACAGACCATTTTCTCTAATCAGGTCACCATATGTGCCATAGATAAATGTTAGTCTTGTACCAACCTCCCTAATTAGGTCACCATCTGTGCCATAGGGGGTGGACCATTAATCCTGATCAGGTCACCATCTGTGTCATAGGAGAATGTCAGTCCTTGGCCATTTTCCGCAGAAAATATCAGTCCATGATACATCAACAATATTTTCAACCTGGACCATTCTCCACAGGGAGAATGTTAGTGAAGAAACACACTATCCATGATGCAAGGATATCAACACTCCCTCTCAACCAAGGGAGTAATCTCCACAAGCTCCAACTTGTCCCTAAAGTATACAGACTTTCCCTTGGACAAGGGCTCCTTCAGAATATCAACTATCTGATCATTGGTGGAGATGTACTGGAGATTTACTTCTCCCTTCTTGATCCAAGTGGATATCGGTGGCCACCCACCTATTCCACTGGCTCAAAATAGAGTTTTCCACCTCGATAGTTTTTTGACAGTTTTTCCGGTCCCAAACTTCCAGGGCTGTTTTGAGGCCATGAATGACGTCTTTTTGGGGATTTCAAGCCTATAATAATAATGTAAGTATTGTCCTGGGCTAGTCGGAATGTGTTCTTCTTGGCTATACCTTTCCAATGGTGTATCAAGCTCACCAAACGAAGATCATATGCAAAAGTTACACCCCCAGGAAGTTGACGTATCAACTGCCCCCATCGGGGCCCGCAAACCTTTTGGATTTTCATCTTCCGAAGTTAGGGTTTTGGATTTTACTTATGTTAAAAAGGCCTTTAGATAAGCTGCCACCATTCTAGCGAGTCTTTCACTCTGTATTTTTACAGTCTCTGTACATTTATTTCATTAATAGAAATCATGTATTACTATATTTCTCTGTTTCTGACAATATTTGTGTGTATTTCATTGTAATATCTATCCTTTCATTTCGTTCTAAAAAATAATCTGGATCAGTGGTATCAGATCAGGCTGCTCTTGATCATTTTTCAATGCATGTCCCTGACGAAGTTTGAGTATAGAAAGTTGGGTCTCGATCTTGTCTCTCTCGAGGACAATCGCTCTCGCACACCCAAGAAACCCTCCATGGAAGAAGAAAATGAAAACGACGGAGCAAAATATTCTATTAAACTATTTCTTGAGAAATCTCTCACGCGACAGAGGGACGAAACGATGGATAATTTTTCCCACATCCTTCAATGCCTACCGATAACATCATACATGTCTTCATCAAGTGACCAATTTGGAAGCACCTCTCCTTTGAAGGTACAATTTAATTTTGATATTCCCATATTTGAAGGTCATATAGATGCGGTTTCCCTAGAAAAATGGTTAAATCTGCTAGAAGGTTATTTCTCTGTTCACAATTTTTCCGACAGGGAAAAGATCACCTTCACACTCCTTAAGTCTCTCCCCCATGTCAAACATTGGTGGGAAACTTACTGGGAGAAAATTTCCACGAAGGAGTCTGGAATATATGGGGCCGAGCCCACTTGGGATTTTTTTGTGGATGTAGTCAAGGAACAATATTACCCTGTTTGTAACTATGACGACTGATACATGAGATGGGCCACACTGCAACAAGAGAGGGGCCAAACAGTGTCATAGTTCACAAATAATTTCCATACCTTGCGCACCAAGCTGGGTATCAAAGACTCCGAGTGGCATCGGGTTTTGAAATACCGCGAGGCTCTGCATAGATGCATCCAAACCAAAATGGATTTCCTGGACATCTCATCATTGAGAGTTTCCTATCAATATGTTGTCTAAATCGAGTAGAAATTTAAGCACCAGAACAAACAGGAGTTCAGGCCCCTAAATCCACAACAACCAAAGTATGAAAAATATTTCCCTAACAAACAACCTCCCGAAAACCTATCCAAACCACAAGAAAAGAAGGGTAACAAAAAGACGAAGAAGGACACTGGAGAGTGGTGTGATTTCCACAAAATCCCCTGGCACAACACTGATGAATGTCGCTCAAAATAATCATTGGTGGCCGAGATCAAAGAAAAGGAGCCAACCCTGATTCATAATCTGATTCAGAAAATAATGGAAGAAGATAGATCATCAATGCAGACCCCACTACTACTGTCGCGACCGCAACAATTCAACCATAAGAACTGGAATATGTTGAAGAGGGGTAGCTCATTTTTCATTCACAGATGTGGGCGAAGGGGACCCCGTTGCATTTTAATGTTGATAACGGAAGCAATAAGAACCTCATCTCAACAGAGGTCGTCAAGAAGTTGGGATTATCGACAACACCACACCCGTAACCATACACCATCGGGTGGCTTCACTAGGGATGAGATCTCTGTGTCATCCAGTAGTGTCAATTGTCATACAACATTCATCCCTACAAGGATGAGGTATTACATGATGTTGCCCCGCTAGATGTCTGTGATATCCTTTTGGGCCAACCATATATGTGGAAGCGCCATGCTATTTATGAGTCTTGACCTGATAGTTTCATTGTTACTTTGGGGGGTCATCTCTACAGGATACTAGAGGTAGTTCCAACTACTGTCCCACCTAAACAGTGCTGCAAGGTAGTATCTCATACTACAAGATTCAACTTCTTCACAATCTATTCAAAAGGTGAGTAGAAGGACACTGCAACCATTGCAGCCTCAGTCCAAGCACCTTCTATCCAACAGAAGCAGGTCGACAATATTGAAGCTAAGTTCAAAGATTCCTTCTGCACACATTCATATCATTAGGTTCTCAACAACCTCCCATAAACCAAGCAACACAACTTCTCCAACAAGGCAAGAAACTCACCAAGGTTCAGATTCAACAAACGCTTCCCCCTCTCCCCAGGAACTCAATGCAATGGATACAATTACTTCCTAAGGAGGTAGGATTGATCCATGTGGATATAGGTGGCCACCCACCTATTCCAATGGCTCAAAATAGGTTTTTCCACCTCGACAGGTTTTCGACAGTTTTTTGGGTCCCAAACTTCCGGGGCCATTTTGAGGCCCTAAATGATGGTTTTTGGAGATTTTGGGCCAAGGCGACCGTCTATAGCCCTTGCTTAGGACAATCAAAATGCGTTCTTCTAGACTAGACCTTTACAAAAGTGTATCGAGCACCCCAAACAGAGATCATATGCAAAAGTTACGCCCCCAGGAAGTTGATGTATCAACTGCCCCCATTGGGGCCCGCAAACATTTTGGATTTTCATCTTCCGGGGTTAGGGTTTTGGATTTTCCTTATGTTAAAAATTCTTTTAGAGCCTTATTGAAACAATAATCTTCTTGCGAATGAGCATAGCCATCACATCTCTCCTCAGAGAATCTACCACCATTCTAGCGAGTCTTTCACTCTATATTTTCACAGTTTCTGTACATTTCTTTCATTAAAAGAAGTCATGTATTACTGTATTTATCTGTTTCTAGAAATATTTGTGTGTATTTCATTGTAATATATCTACTTTCATTTCATTCTAAAAAATAATCCAGATCACTTCTGGAAGATATCAACACTGTCTTGGACCATTCTCCCCAACCTGGTCACTATCTGTGACACAGGGAGAATGACTGTCCAAGATCTAATCATATCAACATTCCCTCTCAATGAGGGAAGACATTCGTATCAAGAGAGCAGTTTGCCAACTAGTCAACTAGTTGATGGTAAACATTTGTCAGATGCCCTGAATGTCAACAATATTCTTGTCCGTGTGTTGAAGCCTAGCTACTTCATCTACACCATGTCTCAGATGAAGTCCTGCGAGAAGCCTTTGAAGTCTCATTGCATCCTTGAATCACATCACTGGTTGCGATATAATCTGCCTCTGCAGTAATAAGTGCTATAGAGGTTTGCTTCCATGAATCTTGATTGATTTTGAGCTGAAGCAACACCCTTTGGTGCCCTTTCTATTAACTGCACTTTCTTCCTGGTCAAAACTGTATATCTCTGCAACCTCTCCTCGTCTCTTGAGACATATCCAATTGTACCACATTGTTACACCTACTCTATTGCAACTCAATTTGCTCAATCATGAGTTAGATTAGGGTGCTTACTACAAAGCACTATCTGGCTCTCTGCTTGAGAGTAGGTCCTCCATTCTCTCTGCAGTTACTCCCTTTGGGATTTTTTAACTTCTAAACACTGATACTGAGAGTAGATTCTCTACTCTGTCAACAACTGTCCTCCTCTGGGGCTTCTCTCCATGGAACTAGCTCCTCCACTCTCTCTTTACAACTGCTTCCTCTACAACTACTCTATTTGGAACTGAGAGTGGCTCAACAACTACTCCCTCTGGAGCTGGAGGTGACTCCTCCTCTGTCTCTTCTCCCTCTGACACTGAAGGTATCTCTTCCTCCTTCTTCGAAGGTAACTCAATCTCTGCTCCCTCTAGATGTAGTACCACCTCCCTCTCTGGGAGTTACTCTACATACACTGGAACTACTGCCATGCATGCTTCCTCAACATCTCATGGTTCGACTCATGTACTGATACTTCTACACAATCGCCGAGCTTGGCCACATGTGACATGGACCTCGCTCAATTTTCTTTTTACCATGTTGAAATTGCCAGAACCAATGTCATCCACTACCTTAAACCGATCCATTTCTAAGAAAATCTAACAACCTTGAAATGCTCAAGGGATATCACTTATGTGGACAATACATGTTATGCAGAAAGCGTAGCATCGTGATCTTCACGGTTCATTGCAGCTTGTCTGGTCTCATAACAGGGTCCAAAATGAAAACCTACTTTGGACGACTAGATTGGACCTTTTTGTGGTTGTTCTCCGACCCTATAAACTTCGTCGGGTTCTTCACCATCAATTTCATATTGAGAATATATATATATATATATATATAT
>ML779225.1:118942-151415 GCA_009831015.1 Picea engelmannii
GTTGGATCCATCGATCATGGCGACTTCCATGGTCTCTCTGCTAGCCATTGTATTATGTAATTTCATACTTGAGCCTTCACATGCACAATATTTAAGCGTATCAGACTTGTGGTCGATGCTCACTCCTAGCAGTTATCACACTTGTCGTCATTTCTCCTCAACTCGATGGTGGATCCCCTCTCATAACACACATCAATTTGGCCTTATGCTAGGGAAACAACAACTCAAATCCTTTCCATTATTGTTCAACAAACTATATTTCTCCACGACAACTAGAAATCCATGCGACACAATTCCTTTCAACCAATTTCACACTCGCATAAGTCATTTCTCCTCCTTGTTCTGGAGGCTCAAATCGGCCCCGACAACCACGACTGTGCAATCCCAGAGTCGTACGACCATATGGAGTGAAGTGTCTTGCCCCGACATGCCCACCCAATCTATGCAACCCAATACATTGGGCAGTAGCGAGGCATGATTTTCCAATGCTTTGCTAGATCCTTTCATACTGCCCCGATTGCACAAGACTAGAGAAGTGACTACAACGTCTTCTCCTCACCACAACATCACACGACGGTGTTACACTGACCTTTCTCTGTGTTCCATTTTTGCTGCAATTTTCCTTTGGATGAATTCCATAATGGAAAAACACACACAACAGCAATCACTCTCTACTCTACTCTCCTACCTTCCTATTCTCATAGATTCCATTTCCTCAGGCCCTCCTGTGAGGGAGTCAAGCCCAATCCTGCTCTAATACCATGTTGAATTTCTATATGAGATGATATATGATCGATATATTATTGCAATGATGAGTATTCCATATATATAGAACATATGGTGACCATCCATGAAAGGATGTGTCCCTTGATAACTATATATTATATTAATAATATTATTTAAGAATTAATAATTATACTATTAATTATTAATTTAGGAGAATGTCTTCTCGTTGTTGCCTAAACATCAACGGTTTTGACGACCTACTTGAGCAGCATAAATCCATAAAAAGAAGACAAAATACCTATCTTTTGTTTTGTCCTTTTCCTAAAAAATCCCAATTTCGTCCTATTCTGTATACTTGTCAATAGGAATGAGAAGGTGAACCAATTTTTGTAACTGCTCCTCCAAGAAGAAGATGAAGAGTCACATAGGGGTTACTAAACATTTGTATAAAATATAATAGAACCCCATTTGTAAATGACTTTTTGGCTTTTCAAGCAATGTATAAACTCAAGAATTGATTCAAGGACTTATACTTTGTTAATGAGTATTGAGAAGCCCTCAGGGCCAATTGTTATAGAAGGAATTCTTGTGTATGAACATATATGAGCTGAGAACTATTTCTGGTGAAGATGGATACTTTTCCTATGGACTATAAGAATGCAATGTTGCTGGCCACATGCCCATTTTGGGGAAAATGCATGACGTGGAGGCGAGATAGTTGGCAGAAAAGCATGTGAGGTGCGCATGCAAGAAGAAGGGAAAGAAAGACAACTGGCAGAAAAGCAGCAGAAGAAAGCGTGCAAGTCCAGCATGCAAGAAGACCTAAGTAGATTAGGGTTTTGGTAAGAGAATGTAATGACCGATGAGCCAAGAATAGATATAAATAGACACCTAGAAGGTCTAGGGGGGGTTCGGGTCATAGATGAGTGTTATGAGTTACTCGCATGAGATAGAGTAACAAGTCCGTGACACAAATATGATCTGATACCTTTTTGTACGCTGTTGAGCTATGGGAGGGAAAAGGGACTTGACCTTGAGGGTTAGATTGCAGGCTGAGGAGCCTGGTGCGATCTAGTTAGCCTCGTAAAGGTTGTGGAGTTTGGTTGATGAATGTATGAACAGAGTTATAGTGCGCATGACACCATGCATGACAGATCTATAATAAAAGAGCCTTATAGCCAAATCTTTGTGGACGTAGCCCAAGAGGGGGTGAACCATGGTAGCTCATGTGTTGGGTGGAATGATTGTTGGTTGTATCTTTGTTGTTAATGGTTGAATCTTATATAAATGCTTGATGAAGTAGTTAGATCTCTTTATTTGCATGCATGCATAAGGAACAACAAGATAACTAATATTGGTGAATGACATAATGTTTCTTAATAAAATAGACAGAATCCATAGCGCACACTAACAGACCCCCACTCAATCCTGGACTACAATCAATTGAGTATTGCAGTCACCCATTAAGACTATCTTAGGTGAGACTACACAGTGCACTCTGTGTACTGCGTTACCTTCTGGTTTACCAGGAGGGCCGATAGTTTTAGAGGCTTTGTTGGAACCCTAGTAGACCTAAACCTGGGTCAAACATGTTAAAGCATAACTCAGATAAAAGAAAGCAACAAATGATTTTGTTTCCATTGGTTGGAACAACATAGGATTGAGTAGATGAAATTTGTTGAATATCTGGTAGAAGTATGGGTGACCTGTTGAAGATCTGTTAAAAGACTGTAAGATCTACGGAAGGCGGGTCAAAGGAATACTGAATCAGATGACAAGAAGGTGAGAAGAATGTGCCGCTAGGAGGGGATGTTGAGACCATGGAATCCCACAAAAGCAAAGATCGAAAGCTGGCTAAAGACAGAGGAGATAGCGTTTGTGCAAAAAGATAACAAAAACCCTAGAGTAACACTGCACAAATATCTTGAGAAGTATGTGTTTACTGATATGCATGAAGTCTTTTTATGTGATTTTCCACACTTATTGCAAGAGTGGATATTGAGGTTGAAGGATAACCATGCAACAAATCGGATCCGACCATTAGAGTGGACCCCAATTCAGATCGCACAGTTACAGCAGGTGAACAAAAAATTCACATGCATAGTAGATTTTTGGCTCGACAGTATTGTAACAGGTTTTATAACAGAATTTGCAGTAGATACCACAAAGTTGTACAACGCAATAGAGTAAGAGTTCCAACGAGGACCTCGAGGAAGGTATATTAGATCGTTGTATACTTCAATTAATATCTTGCTGTATAACAAAGGTGTGATGACAATGGAATCAGACAACTAAACTTGCCCGTGTGCATGGGGGAAGGGGGGAAGCATTGACATAAAAATGAGTAATAGAAGGAAAAGTGGATAAAGGAAAGAAGGAGGAAGCTTTGGACCCAATCATGATGGACAACGACCAGATCAAACGGATCATGGAAAAAACTGGAAAGACGCGCAGTGGAGTACGCTATCAATACAAGGTGAATACAAAGAAGAGAGTTGTATCCGTGAGGGAAGGCTTGACGAGTGATGAAGAAGAGGTAGAGGATCTCCAAGCTATGGAGCAGATTGAGGAAATCTTGCACACAACATATGAGAGGAAGACAGGAGGTCCAAGAGCGGGAACATAAGGCAACAATACTATCCATATTAATGTTAGTGTGGAACCCATGAACCCATGTGCGACTAATACACCAACAAGAACATCACTATTTAGACAACCGAGTTTCGAGAGAAGGAGGAAAACATGAAGTACATACACACAAGGAACAACAACTGGAGGAGCTAGTTCAGTAAATATTAGTCAAGGGTCTACACTGCACAAAAGTAGTAGTCTGACACAGTTTGCAATGGCAGGACATGATCCCACCATTCGGTTACCAGAATTTCGAGGCGAGGCAGCATAAGACCCTGAGAAACACTTGTTCATTTGTGCAAATCTCTAGGAAGCAAAACATATAACTGACGAAGATACTAAACTTGCGCAACTAGCCATTACACTAAGAGACCGTGCATTATACTTGTACATGAGTCTAGACGTAAACAGTGCACCTGGGATGACAAGGACACTGATAGACATTAAGAATTTACTGATTAATGAGTTCCAGAAGTCGATCTCAGAGGATCAATACATGAACGAGATGATATAAATACGACATAAACCAGGATAATCTGTCTGGGAAATTGACTAGCGATTTAAGCGTTTGAAAGGGAAGTTGAGGTATGCCATGATATATATGCAACATAGGCATATGTTTGTGAATTATCTGTTACCGCACCTGAAATACCCACTCAGGAAACATAAATTCCAATCTCAAGCAGAGGCTCTTCAAGTAGCCTTGCAAATGGAGGAGAATCAGTACCACAAGACATATCCAACTATAGAATAGTTGAAGGAGGACCTGAAGAATCTTACCTTCTAGCTCAATCAGAATAAGGGCAAGGACAAGCGATAAGTTGTTTGGTGTACCACATGTAGAACAAAATGGCACCATAAGAACGAATTTCCAACATTTGCGCAGTATATGGCAACAAGGATGCCAAATCCTTTACCAACAGGAGGACCCTGGTGTGAAATTTGCAAGATGCACGAGCATGATCCATATCATTTTCCTATGATGCAGAAATACCAGAGAGTACCAAAGAATGCATACTACACTTTTTGCAAGTCAGTAGGGAACGATGACAAAGATTGCAGAACAATGGATCTGATGAGGGAAAGGACATTAGAAACATATAGGGTGCAATCTGAACTGATGACAGGGAAAGCTGCACTTTTATTCAATCATGCACCACCGCAGTATAATACTGTGTTGCAGCAGTATAACAACGCAGAACCACAACAATGTAACAACGTGCAACCACAACAGTATAACATTGTGCAACCACAATATAACCCTACGCAATATAATCAGGTACATCAATACAATACACCACGTGAAGATCGAACTAGGTACATAGGAGGCGGAAGAGGGAGAGGAGGCTTTAGACGTGGAAGAGGCCCAATAGTGTGCCATAACTGCCAACAACTAGGACACTATGCAAGAGAATGTCGACTTCCACCAATGACTTGTATGTATTGTCGCACATCAGATCATGACACAGAAGAATGTTCGACACTATAAGTAAAGATCCAGGAAAAGAGGAATTAGAACAATCAGAATGTTCAGTGGATTTCAGAGGAAGCGAGGGGTGAAGGAAGAAACATCAACATAGTGACTCGTGGAGGTGCTAAAACATGAGTTGATTTAGCCAAACAAGAACCAATACAACACCAGTGGATTAAGAAGAATACTGAGCCACCCAAGTGATTTGATGCAGGAAAGGAGAAGGAGACCTTTAAGGAGGCCAGGCAAGAATTTATCAAGCATAATGTTGCGTCTACATATACCACGCAACATAATCAAGACATCCCAACGTATGAAATGTCATCAGCATTGGACCATACCAATGAAGTCCACCCGAGAAACCAAGTAAGTTGTATTAAAACTTTCCTGCAATCCTGTATTCAAGTATTTAAGGATCCATCATCTGTTTTAGTATTACATAATCTGTTAGATAGATGTACCACAAAATCTGAGGGAAATTTAGAACAGAGGATAGTCAATCACCTCCATGCCAGAAGGAGAACCAATAAAGAGTTTAGATTGAATGCCAACATCGAAGATTTTAACATGGGCGATGTGATATTAGATCTAGGATATGAAGTGAATGTATTGCCCAAAAAGACATGGCAATGGATGGGAGAACCTACCTTAGGCTACTCACCAGTCCAAATGAAGTTAGAAAACCAACACAAAGTTCTGCCAATAGGGAGGCTGAAAGGAGTGACAGTAGATCTGGACGAAGTGCGCACTAAGGCAGACTTCAAAGTGATCAAAATCGTGGATGACACAACACCATATCCAACATTACTGGGATTGGATTGGGCATTTGACAATCGAGAAATAATCAACCTGAAGACCAGGAAGATGACATTTGAGTCAGGAAAATACAAGGTTATTGCGCCTCTAGATCCATCATAAGCCGAATTGTGGAACCAACATGTTTAGACATGGAAGGAATCAACTAGTTGTACCGAACCACCACACGCACTGAAAATTACATCAATCCAAGTGTCGATGGTGTACTTAGCTGGAGAAGTATCACATCATGTGCTTCCGACTCAGAGACGGGTCTGGAGAATTGGCAACAACGCCTACATGAGGTCTCAACCAAAAGATGCACACAAATAGACTGCCCAGTAAGGTGGGTTGGGACATAAATCAGAGAACCTCCAAGTTTCAATGGAATCAACGACTTGGAAGAATTCCTAAAAACATACGAAGACAAAGTATTAAACAAACATAGATTGTTAGCTCTCGACATCGCACTTAAGGCTACACTTGCAAGATGGTGGGGCACACACAAAGAAACAATCAAGGATTGGTACCAATGCAAAAGATTATTGCGCATCAGATTCGTCGCAGAACAAAAGAGGAGCGCAGCTCAGAAATACAATGGATAGAGGGCACTAGCGGAACACTTGGAGAAGTGCAGAGCACTGTGGAAAATGACACCCCCAGAGGAATGGCCTCATCATTTTGTACACACATTAGAGGGCATCCCAACAAACTGGTACACGGACCAGGAACTGCGTAGAGGAACTACGAGCTGGAAAATACTACAATAAAAATTTATAGTCACTTTCTCATTTGAGCATGAGAACCCCAACATAGATACAACACTTAAACAAACAAGAGGGGTGATATTCATTAAGGAAGTTGAAGTTGAAATCATAACAAAAGAACAATAGTAGAACAAACAGACAGTGAAAGAATTGTTGTCATGCTACCATGTGTAGGAAGAAGGACCAGATGAAGACGACCCACACAATATTCAGATCGAGGAAGTTGAGTGCGAAAGAGAAGTGGAAGGTCCACCCCTAGAATCAAAAGTAATTGCTGCACCGATCAAGGTGAAAAAATTCAACATCGGGACAATTGAGAATCCCAAAATGGCCAACATTGGGGACTACTGGGACGAGCAAACAATGGAAAGGATAACGAAGTTACTGCTCAAGTACAATGACCTGTTCCCAACAACCTTCACAAAAATGAAGGGTATTGCAGGATAACTTGGAGAGATGAATATCCCTCTCAAACCGAAGGCAATACCTATCAAACAGAGGCCTTACAGATTGAACCCCATATACAAGCAGAAAGTAAGAGCAGAAATCGACAGAATGGTGGAAGCAAGAATTATAGAACCTGTAGAAGAATCAGAATGGATAATCCCCATGGTATTTCTGGAGAAGAAGCAAGGATGCATAAGAATCTGTGTAGACTTGAGAAATCTCAATGATACTTGCCTACATGACCCCTTCCCTACACCCTTTATAGATGAAGTCCTGGAAAATTTGGGAGGTCAAGAAGCATACTCATTCACTGATGGATTCTCAGGCTACCAAAAAATCAAGATAACACCAGAAGATCAGTAGAAGACTACCTTTGCAACAGAATGGGGATGCTACCAGTACACAATCATGCCTTTTGGAATGAAGAATGCACCAACAATTTTTTCCAGAGTAGTCATTGTTGCCTTCAAAGAATTCATCCATTAGTTTCTAGAGGTATATTTGGATGATTTGACAGTGTACAACATATTGAAGGATCATGTAGAGGTGTTGAGGATGATGTTAGAAAGATGCAGGCAATGCCAAATATCCTAGAACATTAAGAAATGTATATTTGGAACGCCCTTTGGAATTATGTTGGGTCACATAGTATGAAGACAAGGTTCGATCATGGATCCTGGAAATATTGCAATCATTGTGAACTTACACCACCGAAATCAGTGCGCCAGTTAAGGGCCACATTGGGACATGCAGGATACTGTAGAAAATTTATAAAGGGGTATGCATAGATCACTGCGCCGATGGAGAAATTGCTCAAGAAGGATACTAAGTTTCATTGGAATGAGGAATGCCAGTGCGGATTGGACACCCTGAAGGAGAAGATGGTCACATCACCCATCTTAGTCTTTCCAAATTGGGAGAAGAAATTCCATGTACACGTAGATGCATCAACCATAGCCTTGTGAGCTGTTTTGGTGCATCTAGGAGAAGGAGAATTGGATCATCCTATAGCATTTGCTAGCAAAAAACTGTCAAAATCAGAGCAAAACTACAACACTACAGAGAGGGAAGACCTAGCTATGGTCTACTCGCTTCAGAATTTTAGGCATTACTTGGAAAACATTTTAATATGTTCACAAATCATTCAACCTCTAAGTACCTAGTCAACAAGCCAATGTTGGGGGGGATAATCCATCGATGGTTACTGCTTTTTCAAGAATTTAATTTTGAAGTCATAGTTAAACCAATGAAGTTGAACACAAGACCTGATCACTTGTCAAAGGTCACCAATGGCGAGGAGCCTACAAATTTAGAGGATACCTTCCCTGACGCGCAATTATTTCCAGTTCAGATCGCGGATGATTATTTTGCTGACATTATTGAGTATTTAAGTACAGGGACCATGCCACATGAATTAAGCACCATGTAGAGGAAAAATTAGCTTGTCTGAGTAGCCGACTACCAGTTAATTGCTGAGAACTTATATAAAATGGGGGCATACAACATCTTGAGAAGATGTGCACTAGAATACGAAAGGCCTAGGATACTGGCAGAAGCCCATGAAGGAATAGTGGGAGGACACTATGCAGGCAAAGCTACCACACAGAAGGTACTGCGCGCGAGATTATGGTGGCCAACTATTCATAGAGATGCAAAGGAATATTGTCAACAATGCGATGTTTCTCAGAGGGTCGGCAAACCAAATAGACACGATGAGATTCCCTTACATCCATAAGTGATACAGGAGCATCGTCAGAAGCAAC
Organism: Picea engelmannii; assembly: GCA_009831015.1. Lineage (NCBI taxonomy): Eukaryota > Viridiplantae > Streptophyta > Pinopsida > Pinales > Pinaceae > Picea > Picea engelmannii. The sequence goes on from ML779225.1 coordinate 127,543, forward strand.
CGAGCGTGAGTCAGCGCCAACGCATTTTTGGCACATGTTCAAAGGTGTTTAAATTATCTTGAAGTAGGATGCGCCAAAACTTAAATAAAGTAGTTAAGAAAGGGCGTACTTTCATATTGTAATCAAACCTTGAACGATCCGCTCTCGTCTGTAGTAGGTAGAGGAATTTACGTATAATAAATGTAAGTAGGTAGCCTTGAATTCCAGATTAGACAGTTTTAGGAGCGGAGGGAAAACCGACTATAGACACCCTCATCTTGTATCATTGTAACATTAACAATGAACGTTGTCAATTGAGCATAGAGCATAGAGAGGAAGAAGCCGAGAGCTGTGTAGAAGAACTTATGTACAGAAGTCCTGAATTAATACATGAAGCTTTGATTCAGACTTATGGTGTTGTGATATTCTCTATGTATGCATGTTAAATGCTATACTTATAGCTATTTTACTCTTTCTATGATGCATTTGCTGTTACACTGTGTAGGTATGATTTCTAGTTAAATGTTTGAAATCTGAGAGAGGAAGAGTAAGGAATGAGTTTCAATTGTTTCTCTATCTGAGCAAGAATTCCTGCAAGGAGTGCAGTGAAGTTGTCCACAAGGAGTTCGTTGACAAGGGTTCAAAGTTTCATCTCTGAAAGCTCAGAAGAGATAGCGTTATTCTCATTCTCTTGGAAGTGCAAGTTAAGCACAGGAGCTGTGCAAGGTGTGCGTAGGCCGAGTAGAGTCTCAGAGCTTACAACCTGAGGAAATCGTTGAAAGACTACTGTTGCAGGGAGTGCACAGAGTCGAAGAGCTTCAGATATTTAAGCGTATTTGAAGAAGTGCTGCAAGGAGTGCGCACAGGAGTTATCCCCAGAGTACTTGAGGATTTTCAAGCAAGCTCAAAAGGGATAGAGTCTTCAAAGTTATCGAAGAAAGGTTCAAGAGGGCTAGTGCCTTGAAGTGTTGGAAGGAGGGCGAGTGCTTTTACGCACAGAGTCATAGCCATAGGGGTCGTAGAATGGAGTAAAGGCCGAGGCCTTTAGCACTTGGAAAATCTTCCAAGTATCGGAAGAAAGCACATGCTCAGGAGGGAGCACAACTGCCCTCAGATCAGGCTTAAGAAGAAATCTGGACTATTGGATTTCCACGTCCAGGGAGCAGCATAGGAGGCACGCACAGCAGGAGCAGTTGTGAGCCGTGGGATCTCACAGGGATCACCGATAGCCATCAGATTGATTGGAAGCTGCACAGGGTTTAATCCTTAAATGCACAAAGCAGAGGAGAGAAGTCCCGAAACAGGCATGGAATATCGGGATTTCGAAGTTCGGGATATCGGAAGTCCTGATGACGAGAGATCGGGAAACTTCACAGTGAAAATCCATAAACATATCTGAGCCGTCCATCCAGGAAGAGGACGCGTGTCGCGAGATCACCCACTTCGGGGATTCAGACACTTGGAAACCCAAGGAGAAGAGTTGTTTTGACTTCGCACTTGGCGGAGTCCCAAAAGGATCACAATTGTCCATTCGTTGGGACACGTGGCAGAGATCGAGGAACCCGTCGGTATTTTGGCTACCAGGATTTCAAGTTGACAGAGGACTTGTGTCACAAGGGGTGATAAGTCGCGAAATCGTGAAGAAGGAGAAGGCCGAGACATTGGTACATTGGATTTTCGGGATTCAGAGATTCGAGGATCCTGAGGACGAGAGGTTCAAAAGCATTTCGGTGTTTTAAAGACTGAAATCGTGAAAGAAGAGGAAGGCCGGGAAATTTCCATTTCGACATTTCGCATATCGGTGTTCGGGAGTTCGAGAAAGACATAGGTTCTCGACATCGGGAAACAGAAAGTCCCGAAACCTGAAACTCACGGTCGTGTGCAGAAGACTGTGGGGTAGAAGAAGGACCTGTGGATTGATTTGACTGAGATTCCAGTGGGAATCGAAATAGCCGCTTCGGCTCAAGGAGAGATTAGAACGATCCTTTGTAGCGGATCTTGACCCGAGGGTTGGGGGTCTGTGTCAAGTGGTATCAGAGCACATAAATATTTCTTTGCTTTCTGTAGCAGGGAAAAGAAAGATTTACCATGCCGCTGAGAAGAAGAGATAGGAAAACACCCGATCCGCCAGAGGAGAGGGAAATTCCAGAAGAAAGGGGTAGACAGGTGCCAAATCCAGCCATGGAAAGAGAGATGCATAATATACGCACCAGACTCATGGACATAGAAATAAAACAGAGGTGCACAGCCGGTGTTGGAGATGTCAGTGAATCTAAAAGTGAAGATGAAGCTGGACATGAAGGAGAAGAAGTTGCAGCAGAGGATGCAACAAATGAACATCTAATTAGGGCGGTTGCAAGAATGAGTGCCAGGGCAAAAATGGACATTCCAGTATATGAGGGAAACCTGGATGTTGAAGAGCTTCTAGACTGGATTAAAGCTCTGGACACGTATTTTGACTATGAAGATGTCGAGGAAGACAAGAAGGTCAAACACGTTGTCACAAGATTGAAAGGACATGCAACATTATGGTGGGATGAACTACAAGCTGACAGATGCTGCAAAGGCAAGTAGAAGATCAAGAGTTGGGATAGAATGATCGCGAAGATGAAGGTGAAATTCATACCCAGGGATTACCAAATTACTCTATTTCGAAGAATGCAGAATTTGAGACAGAAGCTGATGTCAGTGAAGGAGTACACTGAAGAGTTCTACAAGCTAAACATCAGGGCAGGTCATCGTGAAAGTGATGATGAAAAGGTTTCCAGGTACATGAATGGTCTGAGATACGACATTCAGGATGAGATGAGCATGATGACCATTCGGACTGTGGAAGATTCTTATCAGATGGCTCTAAGGGATAAAGAGAAGCTAAGCCGAAAGCAAAGTTAGAGAGGCCGAGGCAGAAGTCAGCCCAAAGGCAAAACAATTGTCCAAGATAGGAATCAGAAGCATAAGGAAGAGTGGAAGAAACCTCAAACTGAGAGAGGTGGAAGCTCACAGAGAGGGCAGTATACTGAACATAGATGACAATATGCTGATAACAACACTTTTCCTCGCGCTAGAGGAAGAGGAAGAGGCAGAGGTGGAGTAATAAAATGCTTCACATGCGGAAAGAATGGACACAAATCTTATGAATGCCCAGATAAGAAGAAAGAAGGTGGTGAGACTCACATTGTCGAAGTGCAAAGGCGGAATGTTGAGGCAGAGGATGCTAAAGGAGGAAGATCACTGGTGATGAAGAAAGTTCTCTTAACGCTAGAAGAGGAGGCAGAGAATCCAGTGCAAAGGAATAGTCTTTTTCGGACTGCTTGCAAGACCAAGGAAAGGGTATGCAAAGTCATCATGGATAGTGGTAGCACAAACAATCTCGTTTCTACAGAGATGGTAGAAAAGCTGGAGCTGGAGACTATTGAGTATCCAAGTCCATACAGAGTTTCATGGCTACAAAAAGGACATCAGGTAAATGTCACTAGACAATGTTTAGTTGAATTTAAAATAGGAGGATATAACGATAAGATATTGTGTGATGTCATTCCCATGGATGTTTTTCATCTATTGCTTGGTAGACCACGACAATATGACAAGAATGTGGTTCATGATGGGAGAAAGAACGCATACACCCTAGAGAAGAATGGGAGAACTCACATGTTGTTGCCGATTAAGGACAAAGAGGCGAAACCTGAATTAAGCAACACTGTACTTCTCATGAGTGGGAAGGAACTTCTTAAGGAGGTTAAGAAGAAGGAAGATCCACAATTCATCGTGGTCAGGAAACCTAGAACTGTTTTGACTAGCACAAGAGTGGATGATTTACCAGAGGAAATCTAGCAGCTACTGGAGGAATTTTCTGATATAGTAGTGGACGAACTACCTCGTTCATTGCCACCTATTAGAATTATAAGTCATCACATTGATCTTATACCTGGAGGTAGTTTACCAAACAAAGCAACGTACATATTGACATCACAGGAGAATGAAGAGGTCAAAAGACAGGTCTAGGATTTAATGGACAAAGGGTTGATTAGAGAAAGCTTGAGTCCATGTGCTGTTCCGACAGTGCTCAGTCCAAAGAAATATGGAGGTTGGAGGATGTGTACAGACTCGAGGGAAATTAACAAGATTACCATCGGGTATATATTTCCATTGCCAAGAATGGATGATTTGATGGATTGCTTGAGTGGAGCGAAATTTTTTTCGAAGATTGATTTGAAAAGTGGATATCATCATATTTGTATGAGAGAAGGCGATGAATGGAAGACAACATTCAAGACCAATGAAGGGTTGTATGAATGGCTTGTTATGCCGTTTGGCTTAACAAACACACCAAGTACTTTTATGAGATTGATGAATGAAGTTCTAAAGGATTTCATCGGAAAATTTGTCATTGAGTATCTTGATGACATACTGATTTTCAGTAAAACAGAGGTAGAGCATCTGAAACATTTGGCCATAGTGATGCGGAGGTTACAACAAGAGAAGCTGCTGATAAACATGAAGAAATCCTCATTCATGAAGACAAAGCTCATTTATTTGGGGTTTGTTATTTCTGCAGATAAGTTGAGGATGGATCTAGATAAAGTGGAGGTGATTAAGAATTGGCCATCGCCAAAGAGTATCTTTGAAGTTCGAAGTTTTCATGGATTGGCTAGTTTCTACAGGAAGTTCATTAGGAATTTTAGTGGAATTAGTGCACCAATGATGGACACAGTGAAGAAAAGACATAAATCTATTCACTAGACAAAAGAGGCTGAGAAAAGCTTCAATTTGTTGAAAAGGAAAATCACAGAACAACCAATTTTGGTGTTGCCGGATTTCAAAAAGACATTTCAAGTAAAATGTGATGCAAGTGGATTTGCAATAGGGGCAGTCTTGAGCCAAGAAGACAGACCGATAACATACTTAAGCGAGAAGCTGAATGAAGCCAAAATGAATTACTCCACGTATGACAAAGAATTTTATGCGGTCATACAGGCACTGAAGAAGTGGAGGCACTACTTGATTCCTAAGGAGTTTGTCTTATACAGTGACAATCATGCTTTGCAATTTGTGACTCAACAGGAGAAGTTGAATCAAAGACATGTTAAATGGGTTGAATATATGCAAAATTTTACTTTTGTAATTAAACATATTTCTGGAACTGCTAACAAGGTTGCTGATGCTTTGAGCAGGAAATATTTGCTTATGCAGGAGTTCAGAGTCAAAACGTTGTGTTTTGATGATCTCAGGAACATGTACAGAGATGATCCAGACTTCAAAGAAGCGTATGAAGCAGCTGAGAATCCAGTTCTCAGGGACATAAGTCAATGGATAGAATACATGATCCAGGAAGGATTACTGTTTAAGGGTAATCAAATTTGTATTCCAAAATGCTCCATGAGGGAGAATCTGTTGAAGGAGAAACACAGTGGACGATTGGCCGGACATTTCGGTCATGACAAGACGTTCTCAAAGTTAAATGAGTCATATTTTTGGTCAGGAATGAGAAAAGACGTCAAAATATTCGTGGATAGATGTAGAATTTGTTAGCATTCAAGAGGAAAGAGGCATAATGCAGGCTTATATCAACCGCTACCCATACCTGAGAGGCCGTGGGATGCAGTAAGCATGGACTTCATATTGGGGCTGCTGAGAACACAAAGAGGGTTCGACTCGATCTTTGTAGTGGTGGACCGATTTTCTAAGATGGCACACTTCATACCGTGTCAGAAAACCAGTGACACAACTCACATTGCGAATCTGTTTTTCAAAGAAGTCATTCGACTTCACGGCTTACCAAGGAGCATAGTTTCGGATCGATACACCAAGTTCATGGGACACTTTTGGAGGACCTTATGGAAAAAGATGGGAACAAACTTGTCGTTCAGTTCAACTTATCATCCTCAGACGGATGGATAGAAATAAGTTGTGAACACAAGTTTGGGAGACTTGATGAGCAGTTTGGTGACAAAACATCACAGTCAATGGGACAATATTTTACTACAGGCGGAATTTGCATATAATGATTCAATCAACAGAAGCACGGGGCAGAGTCCATTTCAAATTGTTTATGGCATGCAGCCAAGAGGAGTTTCTAAATTGAGGGATTTAGAACAGAATGCAACTAGGAGTGCTAGTGCAGAGGATTTCGCAGAAACGATGAAGGAGCTTCATAGCCAAGTTAAGGAGCGATTGCAAAAATCGAGCCAAGAGTATAAGCGAAGAGCAGACCAACATAGGAGAGAACTCCAGTTTGAAGTTGGTGATTTGATCCTTGCACACTTGATAAAGGAAAGGTTCCCAAGGGGGACATATAACAAATTGAAAATAAAGAAAATTGGGCCGTGCAAGATCATAAAGAAATTTGGGACAAATGCATATGAGATTGAATTACTCGAGGGGATCAGAATTTCACCGATATTCAACATCTCAGATTTGTACCAATATAAAGCTGAAGAGGCAGGAGCAGACAGTGAACAACTAGAGGTTCAATGGGCCAAACATATGCCAGTTGTAGAGAAGCCACAGATGGAGAGGATACTTGACAAAAGAGTTAGTAAGAGGACCAGGCGAAAATAATATTTTGAATACTTGGTCAAGTGGAAGGGACATCCAGTTGAAGATGCCAGGTGGGAAAATGAAGCTGAAATCCAAAAGCATGGACAGACTGTGCAAGAGCTCATGGATAGGAGTCGATGAAAATTTTCAAGCGAGGGAGTATGATGCAGGAGCATCGTCAGAAACAAGCGAGTGCGAGTCAGCACCAACGCATTTTTGACACATGTGCAAAGGTGTTTAAATTATCTTGAAGTAGGATGCGCCAAAAATTAAATAAAGTAGTTAAGAAAGGGTGTACTTGCAGATTGTAATCAGACCTTGAGCGATCCTCTCTCGTCTGTAGTAGGTAGAGGCATTTACGTATAATAAATGTAAGTAGGTAGCCTTGAATTCCAGATTAGACAGTTTTAGGAGCGGAGGGAAAACTGACTATAGACACCCTCATCTTGTATCATTGTAACATTAACAATGAACATTGTCAATTGAGCATAGAGCATAGAGAGGAAGAAGCCGAGAGCTGTGTAGAAGAACTTATGTACAAAAGTCCTGAATTAATACATGAAGCTTTGATTCAGACTTATGGTGTTGTGATATTCTCTATGTATGCATGTTAAATGCTATACTTATAGCTATTTTACTCTGTCTGTGATCCATTTGTTGTTACGCTGTGTAGGTATGATTTCTAGTTAAATGTTTGAAATCTGAGAGAGGAAGAGTAACAAATGAGTTTCAATTGTTTCTCTATCTGAGAAAGAATTCCTGCAAGGAGTGCAGTGAAGTTGTCCGCAAGGAGTGCGTTGACAAGGGTTCAGATTTTCATCTCTGAAATATCAGAAGAGATAGCGTTATTCTCATTCTCTCGGAAGTGCAAGTTAAGCACAGGAGCCGTGCAAGGTGTGCGTAGGATGAGTAGAGTCTCAAAGCTTACAACCTGAGGAAATCGTTGAAAGACTACTGTTGCAAGGAGTGCACAGAGTCGAAGAGCTTCAGATATTTAAGCGTATTTGAAGAAGTGCTGCAAGGAGTGCGCACAGGAGTTATCCCCAGAGTACTTGAGGATTTTCAAGCAAGCTCAGAAGGGATACAGTCTTCGAAGTTATCGAAGAAAGGTTCAAGAGGGCTAGTGCCTTGAAGTATTGTAAGGAGGGTGAGTGCTTTTATGCACGGAGTCACAGCCGCAGGGGTCACAAAACGGAGTAAAGGCCGAGGCCTTTAGCACTTGGAAAATATTCCAAGTATCGAAAGAAAGCACATGCTCAGGAGGGAGCACAACTGCCATCAGATCAGGCTGAGGAAGAAATATGGACTGTTGGATTTCCACGTCCAGGGAGCAGCGTAGGAGGCACGCACAACAAGAGACGTTGTGAGCCGTGGGATCTCACAGGGATCACCGATAGCCATTGGATTGATCGGAAGCTGCACGGGGTTTAATCCTTAAACGCGCAAAGCAGAGGAGAGAAGTCCCGAAACAGGCGTGGCATATCGGGATTTCGGAGTTTGGGATATCGGAAGTCTTGATGACGAGAGATCGAGAAACTTCACAGTGAAAATCCCGAAACAGATTTGAGCCGTCCATCCAGGAAGAGGACGCGTGTCGTGAGATCACCCACTTCGGGGATTCGGACACCGAGAAACCCAGGGGGAAGAGTTGTTTTGACTTCACACCTGGCGGAGTCCCGAAAGGATCACAACCGTCCATTCGTTGGGACACGTGGCAGAGATCAAGGAACCCGTCGGTATTTCAGCTACCGGGATTTCAAGTTGACAGAGGATTTGTGTCACAGGGGGTTAATAGTCGCGAAATCGCGAAGAAGGAGAAGGCCAGGACATTGGTACATCGACTTTTTGGGATTCAGAGATTCGGGGATCCTGAGGACGAGAGGTCCAAAAGAATTTCGGTGTTTCAAAGACCGAAATCGCGAAAGAGGAGGAAGGTCGGGAAATTTCCATTTCGGCATTTCGCATATTGGTGTTCGGGAGTTTGAGAAAGACAGAGGTTCTCGACATTGGGAAACAGAAAGTCCCGAAACCCGAAACTCACGGTCGTGTGCAGAAGACTGTGGGGTAGAAGAAGGACCATTGGATCGATTTGACTGAGATTCCAGTGGGAATCGAAATAGCTGCTTCGGCTCAAGGAGAGATTAGAACGATCCTTTGTAGCAGATCTTGACCTGAGGGTCGGGGGTCTGCGTCAATAAGTGACGCTAAAAGTGCTTGAAAATTTTTCTATCGATTTTGTTGGGCCAATTCACCCACCCGCAAGGAGATCAGGCACATGATACATTATCATTGCGACAAAATACCTCTCAAGATGGGCAGAGGCAACACCAGTTAAATATTGCAGCGCAGAGACCGCAACACACTTCCTGTTTGAACATGTGCTCACTAGATTTGGATGTCCGAGGATTTTGATGAGTGACGAAGGCACTCACTTTATCAACAACACTATCAAATCTCTAACTGAAGAATTCGAGGTCTACAATCATAAAAGTACACCATACTATCCTCAAGCAAATGGAACAATGGAAACATTCAACATGATTCTAGAGAATGACTTAACCAAGATTTGTAATGTCAATAGGGACGACTTGGATTCAAATATACCAACAATATTATGGGCATATAACACTACCTATAAGAAGTTGATAGGACAAACACCATTCAGATTGGTATATGGAAAATAGGTAGTGATGCTACTAGAATTTTTGGTACCCAGTCTGCGCGTAGCAACGATTACGAACATGACAGAACGAGGCGCAGTACAAGAAAGGTTAAGTCAACTGATGAGCATGGAAGAAGATAGGATTCTAGCAAGGTCCCACCAAGCAGTATAGAAAGAAGGGACAAAGCGTGGCACGATCGACATATGAAAAGAAAAAGTTTCAAGGAATGAGACCTAGTCCTACTGTATGAAAACAAGTTTTTTCAACATCCAGGAAAGTTTAGAATGCATTGGTTGGGACCATATGAGGTCAAGACTATCATAGATGGAAGAGATGTACAACTGAAGGACTTAGGTAGAACATAACTCAGAGGAATGGTCGATGGGATTCGACTGAAGCTATATAAGGACAATCGATCACCAACAACTTGACAGTTACTGCATAGTAAAAAAAAAAAAAGAGAAGAAGAGAAACACCACGCGGAAATCCATGCATGCAGGAGAACAAATCAATGCGACGAAAAGAAAAAAGAGTCAACACGCACAAGTCATTGAGTCAACACAACAAAATAAGAAATACTACGCCAGAAGAAAAGGGGATAGAAGCAAAGGACTTTGCGTTCCCTAGAAGCCCAACGCGCCGGAAAAAGGACAGATGGTTGGACAAAGCGGGGATTCGAGAAATGACGACTGTGGAAATCAGGCACCAACTGGCAACGACGGTTGAAATTGTGACAAACCGTACACATAAGTAAATACCATAGCGCGACAGAAAGGGTAACTATTCGAAAATAAGATGCAAAGGATGACAGTTAAACGTACAATAGTACCACACGCAGGACACCCCGCCAAAAGTGAAACAAGGGACAACTGTCAGTGCAGAATAATTGTCACTCAGCTGTCCTGGTATAAAGGTGGAAAAAGGGAGGAAATGCTAGTCATTGGATCAATCGCTAAGGAGAGAATGCAGAGTTGAGTAGAAGAGAGCTAGAGCGTGAATTCAACCAAGCATTCACCGAATTCATACATTTTGAGCCTAGACCTCGTCGAAATGTCACCGCCACAAGTTGGAGAGCTAGGCAGGACCGACAGGAACTCACACAGTACTGCTCGCGCGACAGACGCAAGGGAGAAAGCGACACCTGTAGTGGTGGATGTAGATGAACTCCACACACCATAGTATGAAACAAACTCGGTGACAGTAAAAGAGGAACATAACCCAACACAGGAGGCCGGGCCGATGGAGGAGGAACCCGAGAGAACTGAGTCTGATAATTCGAGGGGGCAAGGGAAACAACAGACCGAGCATGCCATGGGTGCAGCGCCACAGAGCCACAAACTAGAGGTAGCACAGGCTGTAGTACATGAGGGTGTACCAGAGGTGGGGCCCTCATCCCCACCAACCAAATGAAAGGGACAGGCAGAGAGCAGCGCGCACGGAGGGTCACAACCGTAGGCAGAAGGGACCCTAATTTTCCCAAAACTCCTGAGCAAAGTGTGAGTGGACGATGACATGGTCGGTGGAGTCACTACCATCAAATACTCCGACCACGATGTGACCGATGTCACTAAGTTCCCAGACTTGGCGTCACAGGTCTACCTAGAAAGCAGGGGAGCAGGCTCATTAGGCATGCCACTGATAGAGCCGACACAGTGGATCATGGGGTTGTGTAATACGGGCATCATGAATTTGTTGGATGCCCGACACTTTGGGAGGAGAAATCTTGTCAATGCCTGCGTCAAGAAATTGCTTTCATGCATCCATGGTGGAATTTTATGGATGGATAAGCCGATGCCTATCACTGTGGACCTCATCGCAGGAATTATAGGGTTACCCACCAATGGAGAAAATCCAAATAAGTACTTAGAGGAAAAAACATGAGCCAAGGCCATCTCAAATGAGATCAAGGCTAAGTATGGTGCATAACGAGGCAACAAGGGAATCAAGATCAGTGACATTAATGATCTTGAGGCAAGGTTTTCTACCAGGCTGCTTGGGTGCAAACTAATGCAGACGTGCCGAAAAGAGGAAGTATCGACTGGTGTGGTCATCGCTGTCGCGCAGTGTGCAAAGGGGAGCTCGATGAGCTGGGCCCCATACCTCCTCAATTCATTCTTGGAGGTTTGCAAAGACACATAAGATTGGGGCTCTGAGTTCCACTACTTGTGGTTACTCATCCTCATTGGCCTAATGGGTTGGAAAGAACCAATCTACAGTACGTATTTGGAGAGACCAGGAAAGTGTGGTGCAATGCGCTACACATCATTACGCAACAACACATGCCCGAAGAGAAAGAAGATAAACATGGACACATTTTTGCAGTATTTCACAGAGTTGTAGGAGTTGATTGCAGATACATGGTGCATTGCACCAGAGACTGTCCAGGAGTTTGGACAGGTTGCCAACTTCAGGGAAACGCGCCATAGCTTATGGATGCAAAACAAGCGCGACAAAGCCAAGGAATGGCTACAAATTAACTACTACGTCAACCCGGAGGAAATCCAAAGAGAGGTCCAGGAGTGGCCTGAAGAATGGAAGCTACCCCAGATTCCAACTAAGGTACAAAGCACACAACCTCAGATGCAGGACATACCAACCCCAACACACCAAACATACACCAACATGGTAGGCACCAAGAAGAGAAATGCCCAAGGCCAATAGGGGGGAAGCACCCCAACCAAGAAGAAACCACACACACAGAATATACCACCAAGGGAGTCTACACAGGCTCCACCGCACATAGAAAAACCACCCATACACTCAGCGGGAGAAGTGAGAGTAGAAGAGATAGACGCAGGGACCCAGGAAATCCCTGAGGTGGAAGAAACAGCCACAATGACACATGAAATACCTGAGGAGGGAGAGCAAGGGACAAGAACCCATGAGATTCCTAAGGCCGAAGAAATAGGGACAACTACTACGGGGGATACCCAAAGACCTCCTAGTCCTGAGCCATCATCTACCCAGGAGAAGCGGTTAGGGGAGCACACCAGTAGAAGCCGAAAGAAGACAAAGGCCCATAAGCTACAGATCCATGTTTCACTAACCCTGGACGAATTGGAATTAGTAGCGACAAAAATCGAGGAGAGATTGGACGAATTATGGGAGAATGCAGAGAAGCACAAGGTTTCAATCGTCGATCAAGTGCAAGAGATAAAAACTGCGTTGGAGGAATTAAAGATCGGGGCATCACATGCACCAAAAGAAACACCGACGCAGGATAAGGAAGGAGTGCCAGTGCATGAGACAATACAATTTTTCGCACAACCCAATGCCAATTTCATCATCATGCCGACGATGATGTTAATTGATGAAGAAACAACGCAGAAACCTTTGAAAGACATCGAGACATTGGATGTGGCATTGGCCAAGATTCCCACAAAAACGTTGTACAAACTTCAGGTGAGCGTCGCACAGGAGATTTAGTCCAAAGAAAGAGCAAACGCGACAAACTTATAGATATCCTAGATAGAGACTATATCACTGAAGGAGGCCCTCAACCTTGAGGCACAACAGAAAGAGAAAGTGAAGCAGAAAGTGGAGGAGCTTGAGCAACAAATCCAGATGTTGTTTCAAACAAATTTCGAAAGCACAAGCGACGAGGCAAGGTCATCAGGTGAGAAGCTGCACAGGATAGAACAAACTATCTAGGAGTACATGGAGAGAATCAAAGAGCTGAAGGAGGGTGTCACACCCATGAATCCTCCAGAAGTCAGAGTGCAGCGAGAACATGAGGTGACAACAGCCGCAGAGGGCATCGACCAAAGTATTCAGATAGTCACGATGCTGTTAGAGAAGAGCGCGTAGCTTTGGACTCAACTACTAGAGGACAAGAGCTTCTTGGAGCTACAGGAGAAGGAAGCCAAAATCCACGCAGCAATGGCAAAAGTGAAGCAGTGACCAAAAACAGTGTCACTCCCGGAGAAGATCAAGACCGCCACGGAATTAAAGGCTCCACAGTTGGAAGAGAAAGTGCTGCAAGAACAGAAGATAGCGAGACATGCACTACTGGAGCCCCTACAAGAAAAGGCAGAGCAGCCGGTCATGGAGAGTGACGTAACTAAGAAGAACATTGAGCAGATCGAGGCCGAAGGTAGAGAGATTTTATAGTGTCCCATCACAGAGTAGGTGGTCACCAGTATGGCCGAAAAGAGCATTCAGGCTCAACAACAGTGCCAACGCATAACAAAGATGTACGACACACTGCAACAAGCAGTGTCCGATGCAGGAGGCAAGCATTGACAATGGAATAAGTTAAGCAGTGAATCGGGATGAGTCACGATGTCAGTGTTGAGGGCCTATTGGGCACAGACCCATTTTGGGGAAAAGGCATGAAGTGGAGGCAAGACAGTTAGTAGAAAAACATGCGAGGTGCGCATGCAAGAAGAAGGGAAAGAAAGACAATTGGCAGAAAAGCAGTGGAAGAAAGCGCGCATGCAGAGGAGAAAAGAGCGCAAGTCCAACATACAAGAAGACCTAAGTAGATTAGGGTTTTGGTAAGAGAATGTAATGACCGATGAGCCAAGAATAGATATAAATAGACAGCTAGAAGGTCTAGGGGGGTTCGGGTCTTAGATGAGTGTTATGAGTTACTCGCATGAGATAGAGTAACAAGTTTGTGACACAAATATGATCTGATACCTTTTTGTAAGATGTTGAGCTATGTGAGGGAAAAGGGACTTGACCTTGAGGGTTAGATCGTAGGCTGAGGATCCTGGTACGATCTAGTCAGCCTCGTAAAGGTTGTGGAGTCTGGTTGATGAATGTATGAACATAGTTATAGTGTGCACGATGCCATGCATGACAGACCTATAATAAAAGAGCCTTAGAGTGAAATATTTGTGGACGTTTCCCAAGAGGGGGTGAACCACGATAGCTCATGTGTTGGGTGGAATGATTATTGGTTGTATCTTTGTTGTTAATGGTTGAATCTTATATAAATGCTTGATGAAGTAGTTAGATCTCTTTATTTTCATGCATGCATAAGGAGCATCAGGATAACTAAGATTGGTGAATGACAAAATGTTGCTTAATAAAATAGACAGAATCCACAACGCTCACTAACATATCCCCACTCAATCCCGGACTGCAAGCACTTAAGTATTGCAATCACCCATTAAGACTATCTTGGGTGAGACTGCACAATGCACTCTGTGTACTGCGTGGCCTTCTAGTTTACTAGGGAGGCCGATAGTTTTAGAGGCTTTGTTGGAACCCTAGTAGACCTGAACCCAGGTCAAACATGCTAAATCATAGCTTAGATAAAAGCAACCAACAAATGTTGTTATAGATTAATTCTCATACAATCTGTGTAATTCTTCAGTTTAGAGTATTTCTTTAAATATTTTAATTCTTTGAGATTTGTGGGTTGTTAATGTATGCATTATTGTAATCTAGAATAATCTGATTATATGTATTTGTATACACTTGTTTCTGATCTTGCTCCTTTATATCAATTATCTGTGTAGAAGTAGTGCAAGATTTGGTTTCAACTTACAACTCACTGGTCACTTTAGTATGCTCCTAGCTAGGATATGTTAAAGTAGGCTAGTGTTAATTTAGCTTGCATTTCATACATAGTCTTCATCTTCATCTTTACATTGCATATCCATTCATCATCCACCCTCATCGGAAAACCAGTCTGCAACATGCCAAAAACCCCTTAAAAATAGTAACAATGGTAGCTGAGCCAAATTCTGGATGGGTCTCCTAATCCAAATGGTGTATAATCTAGTTGGGACCGTGTACCGGGGAGAATCCCTTACTGTTGTTGGGAAAATTTGAACTCGCCAACATGTTCATAACACGATAGTTAGTTAATTAAGGTATGGGGCCATCTTATTTGAACAAGGCCCATTAGATAATTGATGAATAGTTATATAATGTAAAAAGGGTCCTCTTTATTAAATAAGGCCCACTAGGTAGTCGGTAGCATTAATGACGAGACCATAGGTAGTTAGGGTTTTTCCTATTGAGAAGTTATTTATAAAACTAGAAGGCTATGGTAGTTTTCTGAAGTGTTATTATAATTGGAACTCTACTCATAGGAGATTTCCCCCTCGAAGAGGCCCATGAACATTGCTCCCTCTTTTGGAGATCTTTAATACACGGGATGTACTCTACAGGTTTAATCTTATTTGCTCTTGTATTTTCTTTTTTGCATTTAATTTTTCCAAATGTTTTTCATGTTCTATTATTTTTGTTAATTAAACAAGTTACACACAAGGAGACCCAACAATCATAACATATTGTTTTCGTCTATGCCTCTTCCTCTTTTGGAATTTTGTACACATGCAATTTAGGATAAGTACATAGAAGAAAATGTGTTGCATCTTATCCCCTAGTGAATTATTGATTACCCTCAGATTATAAACAAGGTGGTTGGTAATTGGTTGATTGGTTGGTTGCTCTAAAGCTTCATCTTATTCATATCTCATGTACATGTTTATTTAATTAATGAGAATTTGAAGATGATTTTGTTGTCCACATTTTTGCACCAATGTATATGTATTGATTGAATTCATCTATGTTTGAACCAACTTAATCGTGTGTCTTCCCATAAATCTATTCAACGATGTGTATGTAAGTTAAAATTGTCAAAGTGGTTGTTGTGATCTTAATCATTCACTAGTACACTCCCATTTGGACCACTCCTAGTATTTGAAACCAAGGTAACAATGATGATGATGTTTATTATGATCCATGATAGAGGTTGCTAAAGCCAATGTTTTCTAACCAATCTCTTCATTGCATTCTAATTGCAAGATTTTTTGTGCCATGGCCCAACAAAAGACTAAAATTTTGAGGTGATTATCCCTAAGCTAGAAATATCTTACCCTAAGGATTTTATGTCAAAATTAAAAAATCTCATAGAGAAATGAACCCAAGCATTAATGGTCCTTGTACTCTATATAAGTCCATAGGGAACCACATGACTTTATATATAGAAAATTGTTGTAGGTATGCTTAGGAAACCCAGGGAATATATAAGTACCCTAAATGAAAGAGGTAGGAAGACTACAATTGGGATTGGGAGGTCAACCGATCATTAGAAAGGGGTAAGGAAATGGTAAAGAATATCTCATGGGGCAACAAGCCAACTCCCTGTGATAGGGATTAGCATATATACTTTGTATGCCACATTATTATTTGTATTGTAGGAGAGTACTATTGTGGTTTGGTGTGGTGAATCCTTTTGGTTTCCTATTCTCATGGAGTAGTTGAGATCATTTCTTCAACTATATCTATTGTTGTGCTTAGTTTCTAATTCTTAGGATCTAGTGCCAATTAAGAGGATCTAGTGAGAATTTCTCTCCTAAATATGTTGAGTTATTTTTCTTTGTGTAAAGCTATATAAGCTAGTGTTTGGTTTAATAAAATTCAATTAGAGATTGTATTTCACACCTTGTGTGTAGAATTCTGCTCATGAGTGGGGTTTCCCACATCATTGGTGGCATTTATGACATCATCCTATGAACACATTAGAGACTATCTAGGATGACTAGTTTAGGTAGATTGAGCTACAACATAGTTTTGGGGCAAAATCAAGTAAACCAAAGGAGGGAGAGGCAAGGCTCACTGAATCCATTAGGGCGTAATCTTATTAATGATTACATGGTCATTTGGGAAAATAGTTTTATCTTATTTATTAACAAGTGTGTGGATGACTAAGCTATTTAAGAATTGTAAGTGATGAAGAGAGAAAGAAATAAAACCAATTTATTTATCCCTTTAAAATCGAAACTAAATGGCCAATTATTCATATAGAATTTTAAGTCTCTTGGTTCTTGGCTAACCTAATTAACTAAAAAAGTTGAATCAATGTTATAATGACAAAAGTAAGCATTTATATTTCCCTGTTGGTCCAAATTCAAACAAATTGTGATAATTAAGGTTTATTATGGAAAATGATATTTTAAGTGAGAGAGCTAGCATTTGAAGCTATGGTATAAAGGACCACAATCTTTCGATGCCTTCACTAAGTGATAACCTAATCTTTTCTCATTGAATTTGACCTCATTGCCTTCTTACGTTGTGACCCTCTCTCATAAGGTGGTTATGGACATTATGGGCTCCCCATTACCTAAAAATGCCATTGTTCTCACAAGTGCTATAACCAATTAAGAGTATGGAGATGACATCCAAGAACCCTAAAAAAATTGTTATGAAGGTGTATCTCTCTTGATAATGAATTTATCAATTCTAAATATGATTGTTTACATAACCAATTATGGGCGAGATCCATCTTAACATACTTTGCCGGGAGGGTCCCTCTTGAGGTGATTATCTGATAATGGATAAAGGAAGTTTGGGAACCACGAAGTTGATACTGAACTCATACTTGTAACATGACCAAGATTTGTAAGAATACCCTAGTTGTGTCTTTTACTTGGTATGCTAACTTCTCAATTGATAAATCGCTAAATTGTTTCCCTATGCATGTAGAGTTTCCTAGTATTCCAATGCAATCATGGCCAACGCTACAGTGCATCTTAACACCCTTGGGGAGTTTCAACTGCCATGAACCAAAAAGGTTTAGTTGGGGGGGTTGGATTCCCAATTCTCAACAATAGGGATTAAACCCAAGGACGATGCCCAATTAGACTTTTTCATGTTTGGTAATGAATAATCCTTCGGGTTAATGTCCCAACAACCGTTTGATGAAATTTAAAAGTTGTTTCTCCAAAATATATATTTCCATGCTCTTTTTATATCTTTTTTGTTTTATATAATTAATGCAAAAAATAACCAATCTAAAGAATTTGAAGAAATCTTTTCTACAAGATAACCTATGGGAACAATCAATGATAATGACCAATAGATTTTGATTATCTTGAAAGTAATTAATCTAGGAACTAATTACTACATGATAATATTTTGGAGATATAAACTGAGATGAAAATGGTGTCAATAAAATACCCATAATTAATTCCAAAGGCATTCCATATACAAATAATGAAAAATAGTAAATAACTAAGAAAACAAGTCACCATTCACTCAAAATAGAAATTCATTTAACTATACAATATAAAATAATATATATAAGTTTGATGGAAGTTGTAATAGAACTAATTTCATTGTAGAATTTCTTGCATGAATAGATTTTAACAAATTGCTTACATAAAAAGATACAAAAACAATACATTTTTAAATTGGATTACGAGTTCGACTTCTTGTCACAATTTACTATGCTCCCAAAAAAGATTTCTAGAGGAGGGAGGCGAGGAGCATGCACCCATAAAATGCACGAGATCTACCTTCAAAATGGAAACAAATATTTCGAGGAAAGAATACACAACCGTCACAGAGGGAGACGCCACCTTTAAACCTGAAAAGAGGGTCGTCGCTAGTTGCAGAACTCGTCACAACATTATTTACCTCATCCTCAAATTTCTTGATACTCTGAACCTGTGCGCCCGCTCTGATTGCAATGATTTGAATAGGGTTTTCAAATCACTGGATAGGGTTGATGGCAACTTTCAAACCACGATTCCTTCCTAGCCCAACTACCAATAAATCCTGCAACTTCCAGCGAGTAGCTATCCTTTGCGAGGAATCGACTTTGTCCTACTCACAGAGATGTGGCGGTCACGGCTAGGGTAAACCCTCTACTTTCAAGTATGCTGACCACTCATCATTGACCCGATTTTGTGACACTATATCCAATTTTCCCCAACACTACAATGACCTTTACATTCTATCTAGTTCAATATGATCGTGTAGTTTAGCTTGTGTTTCATTCCACCTCATGATTTCTTTGTGTAACACTAAAAACTATAGAGTTTCTTCTTATAGATCTATCACCTTCGCTATGAAATCCTTTTTAATCTTCTCGTTCTCTCTATAATGCTCCCAAACATCTTCAATAAACTTAGTAACATTATCTTGGGACCCCTTGTAATAAATAATTGATTTCTTGGGGATGTAATTTTTCTCTCCATTCTCTCTACCACACTCTCATCATATTTGGCTTTGTTAATAATGGCATGTGAGATTTCTAATCCAATAAACATCAACTCACTAAGCTTTGCTCCTTTAATATATATTAGATATTATTTCATAGTACATATTACAACATTGTCTACATCAACCCTCCTTTTATTTTGAGTTTTTTTGACAATGGGATGCCTCCAATGATTATAGATAATCGACTCCAGATCAACAACTTCTTCCAGGGGATCTAGGATTGATTGGACACCCCATGATATAATATTCTCAAGGCTTCTCGGGGTATAAACCTTTTCCATTTGTGGTTCTTTGTCCTTGTCAACTTCTTGCTTTACTTCTAGCTGTTGAGTTTGATCAGTTGCCTTAGGATCAACCTCCTCAAACTTATCACCCGATTTAGTAACATCCTCATTATCCTTACCATCTAATTTAGGATCAACCTTCTCATCCTTAGTCAAATCAATGACTTCCTTCGGTGGTGTTGTAGGCTACTGATCCTGCCACTAATCCAATATCGGCTTTGTTGTGCTCCCAACATTACTCTATTTCTTTGCAACTGCCTCTTGCTACAACTTCTCTTCATGTATTTTCATTGGTTCTTCCTCTTCTTCTCTCCTTTTCTCCAATTCTATCTTTTCCTTAGCTTGTCTTTTTTGTTCCTCGAAAATCTAACATTGTTGTTCTTATTCTTTCTTCTTAGTCTCCTCTTCTCGCAATCTCCTCTGGAGTTATTTCTCTCATTGTAGCATAACTTACTCATCTTGAATAACCTTTTACTCGGGCTCTTCCTTCAATTTTATTTCTTCCAACCTTCTAGATTCTTCAACTTCTCTTTCAACATCTAATCGTCTATTTATTTCCTCTATCCGTTAATCAGTGGACATATTTTTAAAAATCATGATACAGGGATTTTTCTGCCTCTCTAGTAATTCATTCCAATTCATTTTCAAAGAATAATATATCCTCCCACTACTCATGGTTGTATGGCCAAGTTAAAGATACCAGATCATGGTGCTTAGCCACTAGGCCTTTGGGATCATGTCTTCTAAATTACCCAAACAAGAACATGTACTCAAGATGACTGGCTACTTCTTGCCTTGCATGCTTTAGATCCTTTATGAAGTAACGAACCACCCTGAAACCATAAGGGATAAAGACATTTTTATTTGCCTATTTTAATAGTGAAGCATCGAATCCTTACATAACTGTCTGATAAGATATTTCACCTACAACAAGCCTATATGGTACACACTTGGAAAAAATATGAGGTGCTATAGTTGCACCGTAAATACTTATGTAAGTTAAGTCTTCATGCAAATACCAATTACCCATATAATTTATAAGCTTATTTGCATCATTGGTTAATTTGGGACATTCCCTATAGAAAATGATGTAATACAATCGTGCAAAGAAAGAATCACAAGTGGTTGTATAAGATCTCTTATATTTGTTGTCCCATAAAATCTGAAAATAGACATGTACATGGGCCTTTCAAACATGCCAGTTGAGGTTAAGACTCATAAATATATTTGTAGCACATAAGACATCCAATAAATATGAAGCCATATAAAAAGAAGGGACACCACCATGCTTTTTTTTTGGTCTTATGTACTCTCTCAATCATACCATGAAGCTAGTTAGATAAAATGGTTTCCCAATTAAACAATCCTTTTGTTGTGGCCATCATGTACGATAATGGTATACATGCATATGCGAATCATGAACAATCTTTCTTTCCATACAATTAGCATAGCAATGCCACAAGATACATATATGGATCCTTCAGACTTATGATAGCATACCAACCATTATTTTTATGTTGGAACCTTTTATCTTCCCTCCACCAACTTACCAAAATCTTTTCCACATCATCCTTATCATAAGAATCACTCACGAAAGGAGTAACTAACATGACTTCAAGAACCTATAATAATTTTCCAAATTTTCAGCCAAGAAGCCCACACGTTCACCCTTTTCATTTACAATCATACTCTTTTTAAAATTAATGTGGTCTATAATCCACTCAATGACCTTAGAGCAAGGGAGGACACAGGCTCTTGCTGCGATAGAGTGCAAACACGATTTTATTATATTCATGAAAACTTTGTCATCGATTTCCCTAACCATTAGATCAGGCACCACTTCTGGATAATCTTCTTTCTTGAACTTCAACTACAAATCATTCCACCCTAGCAAAGGGATTTGAGATCACGTTCTTGCTTCAATGTCTTTGAACATTATCCATGGTAAATGATTCTCAAGGTACAAAGAATTTAATTACATGAACATATTTTTCTAATGAATCCTTTCCCTCTAATGGATTCTTTTGGGAAGCCTCCCCTATTTCTTTATATTTTCCCCTAGGAGACTTAACAAGAGGTCTCACAGGGTCCTCCTAGGTTACATATTCCCTACACCAAAATCAATATAAACCATAATGAAGAAGACGATTGTATCTGAGACTAACCATTTCTCTTATTAAAACACTACCTCAATAAGCATGATGAAAAAATTCTCAAACAAATTAGGTTATATTGTAGTTTTGCTATGTAAAATAAATATGAGAAGAGTTCGAAATTGGTAGAATCATAAATCTTGAAACATTTATCCAGTCCAAATTCATCATTAGAAACATTTATCCAGTCCAAATTCATCATTAGAAACACATAAACTTAGTTTAAAAATCAAGCTTAGTAACTTACCTAGTCTGAGCAAATGGAAAAACCAAGGAATCGACTCAGGGGAACTATCACCCACAATCAACCTTGGTTCATGAAAATACGCCCTACACATGGGCACGTGGAAAACATATCATCATCACTGCACACAATCATTCACACCAACAACAATATCCTCAACGCACATACTAAAACTTCTTAGAGGCAGTGAATCCTATCAACAAAGATTGAATCTCAAGGAGTCTAGCCCAATTTCATGCTCAAAATGTCTAAACTAGTCGTGGAGTTTGAATGTTATAACCAATGGGACAAATTTTAGTGGCATGATGACAAAATCTCCCTTATACCCAACACTAATTTAGTGAATTAATGACTAATAGATTTACTTCTTCAATGGTCACCCAACACTCCTATTTGAATTTTATTTTAAGATGACGATGGCAAAGAGAATGTGATCGAGCGATTATATATACCTTGGGAATTGTGCACAACAAAAACATCGATTGGTTCTTACCAATAGTGAGTGAAAGTTTTGGAAATGTAGCGAAACTCACTTTTAGCACATAAAATAACTTTTAGCTTCGTTGCAATTCTTTTAACTTTTGATGTTGTAAAAATCAAAAGTTGGTTGCTGGTCACTTGTTGACGAAATGGTATCACTTTCACATTTAAGTTATGGACTAATGACCCTAAACCTATTGGCGCATTGAAATATCTTTGTATTAGCCAACACATTAACTTTTGTATCATTGGACTTAAAAACTTTCTATCAGTGATCTAACTTGCATTTTCCATTGGTGCTTCGAAATAACTTAAGCTCTTAAGATACTTTTATTTTATGAATATTTAATTTTTTTAACAATTTTACAATTCTAAGTTTCTAAAATATATACCTAATAAGAAATTGAAAATAAAATGAGAGTTAAAGTAGACGAATTAATAAGAAAGTAATAAACTGTCTAATAATCATTACCTTAATTTGTTCATGCATAAAAGAGTAAAATAAATTTACCAAAAAATTAAAAAAATGGTTTAGTAACGTAGGAATCAAATGAAATATATAGAGTCATAATGAAAATAATAATAATAAATATAATTGTTTTGGACAAAATAATCTCTTCAAGTCCATGCGAGAACATGGACCAGGAATGACTCTAGAAGTCCCATATGTAATGTAAATCATTTAAGGACAACCAAATTTTGAAAATGACAAAATAGAAAATGATTTGGTTTGGATGACTCAAGAAAATGTTATACACAATAGTTTAAAATCTGCAGAATATGTCACTAGTTAGCACTAAAAATTTTCAGAACTTCTAATCAAAGAAAACAAATAGAAAAATAAACCACCTCGTTAAGAAGACCAAATCATGCTTCCACTTTGCCTTTCTCTATCACTTTTCAAGAAAAACCTCCTATCAATGAAATTGTCAAGTCCATAGAAAACCAAGTATGAGTATGGAATTAAAATATGATGAAATGCTCTCAAGGCTCTAACATACCTCTCTTTTAGTGAGGACTACCTTTTGCATTGATCTCTTCCTCATTAGATATTTTTCTTCAGTGGTTAATAGTTGCAACTGTTTTCTTTTTAATTAATAACTTTACGAAAAAAAAAGTTACAAACTTTTAACGAGAACTCTCTATAGTTCTTGTTTTTTTAAAGGTTGCATTTTTACTCCTATTTCAAAGAGTGGTGCTACTGGTAGCACTGTTTTTAGGAGGAGGTTAAAATTACAACTTGTTCGAAATCACACCCTAGACATTGCGAATAGAACCTTGGAATTGAACCTTGAATCGAAAAGTGATGCTACCGGTAGCACCATTTTTTGGGGAGGTGGTTAAATTTGCAACTTGTTGCAACTTGCTTGAACACCCTTGACATTGCGAACAAAACCCTAAAATTGACCCTTGAATCGAAAAGTCATGCTACCAATAACACCACTTTTTTTTTGGAGTTAAAACTACAATGTTATTGAAATTGCGGCTTTGACCAGTAACTCCGGCGCAAATAAAAAACTGAAAATGAACTCCTAAATCTAATAGTGTTATTACTTGGTAATTTATG
>ML779225.1:176931-213548 GCA_009831015.1 Picea engelmannii
GGGGGTGGGAAGGAATAAGAGCTTCCGCATTCATGTGGTTGGCCCTATTTAGTAGAGAATAATTTATTGGAGCCGTTTAATCTTGGAGCAAACCTCCCTCGATCCAACAGAGCAACAACAAAGTCAATGTTGACTTCGTTGCTGCTACTTCAAATCAATGGAGGTAGTTTGATCAAATATTAGATGCGTGGCTCCAATAAATTATTCTCGAAACCAAGAGGATCTCATTCAAGTATGTTATGGCACTCTCATAAAAATGCATCTTAGAGTAAATAATGCACTACAAATATGAATTGTATTAATTTTTTAAATATTTATGGAGGTTGAATGATTTTGGCAGGTACTTTAAGATCTTTCTTCTTCGATTGAGGGAAGCTCAAGACTAACAGAGGGTCATACAGTTGAAGAGAAACACGCTGGGGAAACCATTCCAACTGTACTACCAACCAGTTCATCAGATCAAGTGTGATTTCTCCTTTCAACATAGTTTATATAGCCATCAATTCTAGTTATGTTTAATGTTTATGAATTGTTATGTGATTATTTATTAATGTAGGATTTTCTATGTGATAATTTATTGAGATATATCATCTGTTTAGTACTTGTCATGTTCTCGCCTTGCATCCAGTAATGGTAGATACGAGTCCATTTATATTGAGTGAAATAAACCTTGTCTTCCTGTAGGGATTGATGAAGTATTAGTTCATGCATCTATTGCTAGGGGTCCTCCTAGATTAAGGCCAAATGAACTGAGAAAAAAATCCTTAAATACTTTTGTTGTACTATGCCTCCTTTTTTCCAGGCATTATTCCAGATCATGGAGCATGTATTGTTACCATCCATCCTAATATAAAGATAATCTTCTACTATGTTTGTTTCATATTTGTCTCACCATATCCGTTCCCATAGTTCATTTTTACCTTTGAGTCATCTCATGGATACAACAACTTATTAGTGATTTGTTTTGAGCCATAAAATAAAGGACTTTCATTTGAAGAACTTCTACAAGTTTTCTCAAATTGATTTCTGGATCACTTTAGGCTTATTTATTGAGCCTAGTTAAGTGCAAACAACTTGTTGTTCATGTTTTCTTACTTGCTTCCCCCAATTTCCAACAATAATAAATAATTAGGTTTTAGGTTTCATGACACCCTTCTTCCATTATATAACGTGTCACGAGTGAAATCATTTTGGGCTTCCACTTAAACCTGGATTTCTCCTTTTGTGAACCAATTTTTGAAAACAAAAGAATGTCGGGTGATCCTTGCATGCTGATCATGAAAACCCATAAAGTGCTTCAACGATACAATTTTCCTCCTTTATGCAAAGTCACCCGGGGATGATAAGTCTCTGTATGAACACAAAGAGATAAAAAGGAATCAGATCATGGGGAAATACACCCTCTGAGAGGTGAGTATGCACAAGGGAAGGCTGTGTAAATTGTTGAATGGCCATAGAGCCATGAGCTGCATTTTAACATGAGATTGTTGAAATCAAGATTGAGTAAGCATTCAACGCTGGTTTTCCTATTTGGATTTCTAGGGTAAAATATCTATGTTTATTGTGATTTTAGAGCTATATGATTACTTTACTTATATGGCTCTATTTTCATGTCTATCTCTTGTGTGATCCCTTTGCATACAGTGTACACTACTTACTACAACACTTTCAATTCACCATTTTGGTTAACCCACAATTATTCATTCATTTTGGTTAATTGTTGTTGAAAATCACCTCTTGTTAATTTTGTTGATAGTTCCAATAGTCAAAGGACCTAGTCCATCCATTTAATTGGGCTCATGAGATCAATGGCCATAATGGTATAGCTGTTGCAAATCCCCAGCCAAATTTCCATTCTTAGTTCCTTGTAATCAACAATTATTTTCCTCTTACCAGACCATTGGGAAATTAATACTGTCATACGTGGAAATGGATAGAGACTTATTTTTGGAAAGTGAATGAGCCACCTATGTTCCCAATAATCCATTTTAAGAGCATCTTGGAAGGGCTAGTTAGTAGTTGGGCCATACACCCTACTCCAACCATTCCAATTTGGTCATAGTCACTCTTTCTACAAGATTTTGTGTGAGTTACAACAACCAACAAATAACATTGATGTAATTCAGAGGTAGAAATGCTCTTTTCCATTGACACATTGAGCTTGTTATGTAGTAAGGGAAATGCACTCCCTTCTTTAATTTATCTTCCTTTTATTTGTTTGTCTTATCTATGTGAAAGAGGGAGGAATGAAAATGGTTTATGCATAATTTAGATTCAAACAAATTACTGAGACTTAAGTAAATGGGTATGCCAATGTCGAAGTAAGGTTTAAAGCAACATTAAATCATACTATTCTCCTTGATGCCACACCCCAGTTAGTTGCACACACCATTAAATTGGACAACCATACATGATGTCTAAGTTAAGAAAATGTTCAAGTGAGCCATTGTTGATGGGAGGATATACAAGGAGAAATAGTAGGAAGTGCTGGATCATTTTACTCTTTAGCATAAACACTTTGTCATTGGTCGTTTGGGACATTCAAGTTTTTGTCTTGTATTTGAGTATATGTGAAATTGTATCTTGCTAAGTAGTGCTCACATCGAGGAAAACATTCTATTCTTTTTAATATTGGAAAGTGTTACACAAATTTAATTTTTGGTCTGCATTTATATGTAAATATATATGCTAATTGCTGTAAATGTTGTCACTTATTATCATGGGAATGTGAATGTTTAGTGGTAGCTAGATTACAATGCTTGAAATTTTTTGCACAAAAAAATTTGTTGTTGATTTACAACCACACAGTGGGTTGGCTCTTTATTGGGCACTCATCCAGACCTACACATACCAATAGAAGATTTTGGAACCAGTTGTAAACCAAGAACCAGATTGGTTTCTCTATTGTAGAGAGTTCATTGACCTCGATGATTAACAACTGAGAAACTAACTTAGATTCTTGATTAGTATTTGTTTGTTACCTAGTCGTTGTGTGCATGATACACCAAGAAAAAAATCCTCATAATCCACTAAGGATAGAGATATATACATAAGTTTGAGAACATATATATATATATATTTTTTTAATTCTGCAAAGCATCCATGTTGGTGAAGCATGTGGATTATAAGTCCCATGTTTACAGATCACAAACATGAATGTTGCTTCTAGCAATGTGTGATCCTTCAAATATCTAGTTTCACAACATGAACTTAGGATGGTTTTGGGAAAATTAAAGAAGCATAGATTATACATATTAAATTGTGATAGTGAGGTAGGTACATGAAGTCATATCCATTCCTAGAAAAGGCAAGACATGGGTAGAGCTAAGTTATTGTTATGTAATGAATGAAGAAAAATGAATATGAAGAAGAACTTGGAAACCTAAATAGTATTGTCAAGCATTCAAATTTCCCAGACTAAACATTAGGAACTCCTCAGTTATTCTACCTCCATTTCATGATGCAAACTTGTCATGTCAAAGACTAACAACCCATGTTAGAGATAAACTAGTAGAATTGTGTAAGGAAGTAAAATATGCAACATTGTTTGAGGTGTTGTTAGTTGTACAAATATCTTTTGGGTAGCTATGCAATGAGTGCAACAAACTTAAATTGATTAAGGAAAATGGGAGAATACTAAGCGATAATTCCATATGCATAACCAAGAAAACTAATAGCTAAACTTGAAGCTTAATTAACAACAAAAAAGAAGGTCAAACATCTTACTAAAAGACCTATTAGATCTAAAAATGTAATCAAAAGAGTAGAACAGTAAGAAAAACTTTGGATTTTATGTTTTACGATTTTGTTTGTTTTTTGTTTTATTATGTACAAGACAAGGAAATGTCTACACTTTTATGGTGGGTGCCATTTACAATTTTGAAAGGTTTGTTTCTTGTACATGAAAAATGAATTCCGATCCTAACTATGAGATGAATTTCAACATGAAGAAAAGGTACTAGAAAACCTATACTAGTAGTTAGGCTCAAACAATTATCTAGGGTAGAAAACATTTCAGTAAACCATTTTAAGAGGAAGATACTTGTCCTAAAAATATAAAAATGGTTGAGCTAAGAATCCCAAATTCTATGATGAAGGATGAGATTGGAAATCAGATTTCCTCCCCAGTTTTTAAAAGAAATGGAAGACAACATAAACATCATTGTTATCCTTAAATGAAACTTGATTATTCTTATTGGTACAAGATGGAAGCTAAGTAGTATGGATATCTATCTCAATTAGAATAACATGGTTAGAGAATCTCCTCTATTTAGTGCAAGACTCAAGATAACCATCATAAACTAGAGGACAACTTAGGCCAAAGGGAGTGAGTTTTTGGGTTATGATGGGGTTTCAAAAATTAGAGCTTCCACCGAAACAATCTTAAGCTAAAAAACACTTTCCTTAACATCCTCCTTGTATAAAAAGGTATCAAGATGTATTGAATTAGCTAATGAGAAGTGTGAACCCGTATTTAGCAAACTATCTTTGAGGGAAACCCAAAGTTGATTAGATCCATCATTGGGAACTTTAGGTATCTTCTCACTTTCTTCTGGGAAGCAAATGTCATCCAAATGGTAGGTTCCTAAGGGATCATCATAAATAAAATCATGATGACCAACGACATAAGAGTCCAAGTCTTGTTTTGGACTACCAGGAGTAATTACCTAAGAGTATTTATCACATTTAGGACAAGGTTGATTATAGAACTATGATAGCTTATGGTTATATTTGTTAGCAAGGAGATCATGATTAGGTTTCCAATTTTCAGGCTCATATTCATTAGACAAAATTAGGCTTCCAAATCGATCATGCTTGAAAAAATTATATGTGATATCATCAAATTGAAAGTTGCCAATGTTTACATCAAGATCTAGATTTATCTTTATATGGTGGAAGATTTTTGTATTTGAAATACTATCGGGAAGATAATTTTGTGAGTTATTTCCATCGTTGAATGTTTGGAATTTTTTCTGGCCAAAGAGAGATGTTTTAAAGGAATGTGTCTAAAGTTGGACTATTACAATGCCTATGACAAGTTGGAGTGGAAATTCATTCTCAACATGATTGAGTGGCTAGGCTTTGGGTCAAAGTTCATATATTATGTCAATATTCTCTTTTCCAATGCTTTGGTTATTGTGTGTGTTAATAGATCCCTTACTTATCTTATTCCTCTTAGCAGATCGATGATGCAGGGATACCCTATAACCCCTGATTTATATGTTCTCACATCCGATTCCTTGGGTTATCTATTATAAAAGGTAGTTTACCAAGGTAAAGTTATTGGCCTTCCCTGGTAATATTTAATCAACTCCCACTATGCTTATGAACACCTTTTGTAAAGCTTCTAAAGAGATACTACAAGAGGAGAAAACCTCTATGATACTTATTGGATTAGATGATCACCCAGGGTGGATTCCTTCCCAATGGAAATGGGTTCAAAGGGGGAAAAATCATCAAGTATCTTGGTATTCTATTTAGCATTGACATGACTCAAAATCAGATGTGAAACTGGGTTATGAATAAGCTTACAGTCAAACTTGAATACTAGAATAGTTAGGACCTTTCCTTAGCAGCCAAAATCCAAGTGGGGGACAAGATTTTCAGTTTAATGCATATATGTTATTTTTCTCTTTGGCTTCCCAACCAACAGGGCTACAATAAAACTCTATCTTAAAAGATCTCATTTGGGTGAAGAATAAAGGGGAAAAATGTATACCTATGGTCAAATGGTTGGTGTGCACTAGGAAACCACAAGATGGAGGACTTAACATTCCTCATTTGGCCACTTATGGCCTTACCTTGGTAGAAAAGTGGTTTCTTAAGGCCACATGGGGAAATGAATTATGGAAATAGATCATAAGGGATAGACTTGGCCATCCTTTACTGAAAGGATATAAAGTGCCTAATATTTTCTTTGAAAATGTCCTTGTGGTTGTACCTTTTATTTTAATCCATGGTAGATTCATTCTTTAAAGCCTCCATAGGGCTTGGCAACAAATAGTCACAACACTTCATTTGAAGCCTCAGGATTCCCAAGTTGGAACCAACATCAATGCTTATAAATTATGGTGGTTTCCTTTGACCAAAAAGGCCCTCTACCCCTTAGGAATCCAAAGTTGGTTCCCTTTAAAGATATTTTAAAAAAGGGTATATTCTCTTTTGCAAATTTGTGGGATGCCACTTCCAATGATTGGAAATCTTGGTCTCTGATCAAAGAGAGATTCCACTTACAATCATAAGACAAATAGATTATCCTTAAGTTGACAAATAGTCTCTCCCAATAATGGTTTGGTAAGCTCAATTTTCACCCCTAGGGCTTAAGGCTAAAAGACTAGTGTTAGGAAAAGGAGTCCCCCCTTGATAGTCCTTATACTAAAAGTTAGTATCATGCTTTTCATCCTTGCATTGATGATGACATGTATAATAACATTAATAATAGATGGCCTATCTCTCTTAACTGGAGAGAGTGATAATCGCTCTTCACAGAGCTTAAAACAATCTCTTATCACAACAAGTTGAAGGTGTTTAGATGGGGCATCCTAGAAGGAGGATTAACCTCTGTGCAAGAATCAAAAAGTATAACTTAGGGGATGGTAACTATCCTTTTTGTTCTGTTAAGGAGACCACAATACACATGCTTTGGTTTTATCAGATTACTCAAAATATTGGGTGTAAAGCTAGATCAAAGTTATATGCCTTTATAGTGGATAATAGTTGGAAGGAAGGGATTATAGGTCTAGGAATCCCCGTTGATAAGATATTCAGTATGATTATTGTTAATATGATCATCTCTTATCACATTTTTAAGACTTGGTGTAAAGTTCTATTTGAAGAAGGGTTCTTAGTCAATGTTGTTGAGACAGTCTCTGATATAATTTCCATGTTCTTATTATAGCTGCAAGCAGAGTAAGTCAAAATGATAGCCCTTTTGATCAAGAAAATAGAAAGTGCTTCTTTAGAGGTAGAACAAAGCTACAAGAGGTTGAGCTTAAGGATATTGAATCTTGAAGGTGATATTTAGAGGTTGGTTAGGTCTCTCTCCTCAAGTCCTGGTCATACTCATGTTGGATCCTCTCAAGAAGTGTAAGGTTCTCCACACAATTCCATTGAGTGGATTATGAAGACTATGGTCCAATGGAAGTTACTAAGGAGATTGGCCCTCGGTTCTAGCTTACACAAGCTCTAATAGGTTTGTTGGAAGGGAAAGAGCTTATTTACATCTTTAAGTACCTATTTCACATTTGTTCTCTTAGATAGATATTCACAAATCTCATTACTAAGTAAAACGTTACTCTGTAGACTATAGAGAGGAAGACTATTAACACCAGGGGTGATGATATTGGTATGAGGATTCATATTGGTGGTATGAAGGATATAAAACTTATTAATTTGATCAATACCATCTTGGAAAATGGTCTCATCAAAAGGGAAATATCACACAAGTCCTATTTGAAATGTGAATCGTGAAAAAGAAAATCATCAATACCAAATTCATGTGCAAGCTCTTGCTCACAATATGAACTAGATCGAGATTGGATTCTTGATTGCCTGAGGAAAGGACTTTGGTTTTGTGAATGCTCACACATTGAAAAAAAGTTCTCAATAACCTATTCCCTTTGTTTCTTTCATCTATTTATCATAGAAATTTTTCTGGCATCTACGAATTTATCATAGGTATGAAGATCAGGGTGTTCACTAAAAAATCACACCATGGGAGGATTTATGAAGGAATAAACTTAGGCCTTAGGTCCCCAAATATTTCCTTAAAGAGGTCAAAATAATGCTTCCATACAAAGATGGAATGATCATGAAGAAAATTGAACCGTTCGATGGCCTTCCCATGAAGTGTGCGAGGAAAGACACATACCATGAGTGAACTATCAAAGGTTTCCTTCACAAGACAATAGTCCATGAAGGTTTTGATGTGATCATTTAGGTCACCATGAGGAAAACCTTTGAATTAAGTAAGGTCATCAACCAAACACAAGAATCCCTAACCATATCCTGAGAAACCTACAGTATTGTAAGGTATTACTGTTTGCCACTAAATATCTATCATGATTGTCTATAATAAAAGAACCAAATAAGGTAAATCTCATGGATAGCATAGTATTAATTCTCAAGGATGAATAATTTTGATTCTTTAGGATAAATAGGAAAAATTTAAAGAGATTATGGACGTAGGAAAAATAAATTGTCATTTTTTTTAAAACACCTACAGGTCGTTAGTATTTCGACATCCATAACGTTGCTCTCATGGCGTCCACGTCGTTGATATATAGATTACCATCGCTCAATCGACGTTACCATTTGTTGGTCTTCCGACGTCCATAATGTCTCCCCCATGACGTCCACGTCGTTGATATATAGCTTACCATCGCTCAACCGACGTTACCATCTGTCGGTCTTTCGACGCCCATAACGTCTCTCCCATGGTGTCCACGTCGTTGATATATATCTTATTGTCACTCAACCGACGTTACCATCCATCGGTCTTCCGATGTTCATAACGTCGCTCCCATGGCATCCACATAGTGGAGACCGACGAAATGGGACATCGGAATTTCGATGTCTCTAGTGTCGCTGTAGCGACGGATATACGGGGTTTAGAAAGTCAAATCCAAGATGAAACGTGTCTGCATGAAACGTCACAACATAGACGATATCTATGGCATCGGAAAAGTGACGTCATGTGAAACAAAGTTTGAGGGGGTCCGCTATTTGTCATTCTCCCGACAATATAAAGTGGCAATTGCATCGAACCTGCCATTGGAATTTGACCCAAATGTACTAGTGTTATGATTTCCTGGATTATCAAAAGTAGTCAGGTGGATTATCATATTATCACCTTATAGACTAGTGCTATGGGTAGAGGGTGCTTCATGTCATACAAGCTAGTTTGGGATCCTAGCGACTTTTGTTAGAAAAACAGGATCGTGGAGCAATAATAATTAAAAAAAGCAGAAATAAAACACAAAATATACATAATACAATAGAGACATAGATATATGTGGTTCACCCAGTGTGGGCTACGTCCACCAGAGAAATTTCTAGGTCCTTCCTTTATTATTATCCAACAAATGAAGGGATATAACCTACAACAAACCCGCTGTAACTTTCTCTTCTTTCTCTCACAGTCTCCTCACTCAGAATACAATATTCGTAATGATACATAGCCACAATACATTTCCCTCATAAAAGAGGGTTTCCTTCTAGGGAAAAAAACCCTAATATAACTTCTACCGTCAGATCTGTGACCTTATAATGAACGGTCCAGATTTACTATGAAATTACAATATACATTTACAACGAAAATTTTCCTTCAAGGGATTCACCCCCGAACCCTTGCTAGGGGACCGCTTTCCCCCAGACCCCCTAGCCAGGGGGATAGCCCCCCCGAACCCCGCAGGGGAGGTAACCCCTTGCACTCCCCCGCTGGAGGAGTGTACATTCTTCTAGGGTGTAAAGTCTTCATGGGGTATAAACAGGACTGAAAACAAATACCTCTGAATTAGGAAGATAATCAGGCTCCACAACAAACAACTTTACAATCTACGAGGTTCTTGTGTTTGCATGGAGGGACCTTGCAGACAATATGTTGGGAGTTTGTCTGAACAATGCTTGGACTATTGCAGTAGGTTAGGGGTGTTGGAGTGTTGGGGATTTTTCCTTTGATACTTAGAGACTAGGTGTCATGGATTTCCTACCAGTTTGTGACCCCATAGAGTTCTATGTGATGTCTAATTTCAGAGTTGGTTTAGTTGAATTCAATCAAATACATTGGATGGATATGATCCTCTATAGTGGGGATGATTCTTTGATGCATTACAACTTGTGGATGCAGAAGTGGAGGATGCAATTTACGTAGGAGGATTAGATATTTATGATCAGAGTGGTGCAATGACAAAATGATGAGTCCTTTCTGGTGATTGCATGGGGCCCTGTAATTTATAGGTTGACAATTTGGCAATTGGTACAAATGAGAGAGCGAGTTGTTACTTTAAGGAGCCTATTCATATGGCATAGTGGATTGGTTTCCTAGGTGGGACATTCTATCAAGAGTGTACTGAGTCTTCATAGTATGTGGTTGCTCTACTGATAGGTGGCCTTCAGGGGGGCCTTGGTGTTAGCACATTGTAGGACAATATTATGGGAGATAGGAGATCCACATTTTTCACATGGGTTTGGGACCCGAGGATCATAATTAGTTTCAACCTGGTTCAGTTTGTTGTTCCTATGGGTATGATGAAATTTCTTGAGGACAAGAAATCTTTGGGAAGGGAGGATTTGTCATGTCCCCATTCTTGGATTCCCCTGTTCGATAATGGAAATGACTCCCGTGGCTCTTCAGTAAGAAAAAGGAAGTCAAAAGGGGTTATTTAATGTCACTTAGTTAGGAAATGTTATGTATTTAAAGTGACATTAAGGAAATAAATTAACTTTAGATTAATAGGTTACTTAACCACTATTGAAGTGAATCTTAACTTAAAGTGAAAATTGGAGGTGAAATAGGGTTAGGGTTTGATTTAGTTAAAAAGGGGAAAGTTCTAGAAGTTATATTTTATTTAGTCAAAAAGGGGAAAGCTCCAGAAGGAAGGGAAGAATGATAAAAGGAGGGGTATATCTTCACTTAGACATTATGATTTGATCTCTCATTTTGGAAGTGCTCATGGAGCCATTGTTTCGTTAGGGTTTAGAAAAACCCTTCCACTGTTGTTTTGGTTTCGGTGGTTCAATATCCACCCGAGCTTAGATAAAAGGGGAATCCATCCAGGATTTCCATTGGAGCTTCAGATGAGTTTATTTCAGTTTGGAGGTGTATTGAATTACACAGGAGATTGGTGGGACTTTACAGAGAGTCCATACTCTAATTTCGGAGGTGCTAAGAGGGTTTCAAGAAACTGTGTCCGGAGTCATCCCCACATTTTTAGCCTAAGGTGTCCCACAAAGCCCTCACTAGTTATCCATCCTCATCATGTGAGGTCCCACTAGAAGTCCAACCATGTCCTGCAAGGTCCTCTATGATATGAGTTACAAAGATTTTTTCGGTATGAGCGGTTGAATTGCTGTAGTAGGTGTTATTGGAGCGGCTTGTCATCATCTCCGAAATAGGTTTATAGGGTTATTTCATCATTCTTGGAAGGGGATTGGATATTTGGAGTTAACCTTCTGCAGATTGGAGAATCCATATACTACGAGAGATCATGGCACTACACTAGGTTTTGGTTTTCAGTTTATTGTTTGTTAATTTGTCACAACTGCTACAACATCCCTAGTCATTGTATTATGTGGTAAAAAATTCATTATTAATAAAGTGCCATATTATCTCTTCTATTTTCTGGTGTACACAACATGTTTGAAAAAATCCTATCTATGGGTTATGTGCAAAATGTTTGTATAAAGTTCTCAATCAACTTAATAACATAGAAATAGTATAATCAAAACTATCTTAGATAGTAAAACTAGAAAAATTCTATTTAGGGACATTACAAAGCCGATTTTAGTTTTTAACCTGAATTATTTTTTAATTATGTCACTTTGGAAATTTTTTCCGCAACTGTGTTAGGATATCCTATGTTTAGAGCTACCTCAACATGCACTAACTGGTTTGATAGATTTCACCTGACTCTAGGTACGTTTCTACGAATAATGAATGAGTCGTGTCGATATCAAATCCGTTTCTAGTTTTTGATTAGTATCAGATCATCCCATGGATTTGATGTCTACACCAAAGAATGAAATATCAGATGGTTGATTGGACATGATACCCTAACCCATAGGTTTTCAGAGGTCAAAGGACGACAACAATGATGCTCTAGATTCTGGGATTCTCTTAAACAAAATGGTGTATGGAACTCACACGAAACAAGGCCTCGATCAATTTGGCTGTCTTATTTTTCAATGTTGGTTTGGAAATTCCTTCAATCCCTCTTTGTATCTTTCTTTTTGCAATGATATAAGTGCAATATCTCTCAATTTCGGGGACACAATCAATTTATCCTCACTTCCAATACAAGCTTGTCTGATGCACACATAAGACTCTTTTACAATATATAAGTGATTTAACCCAATGCATATACCCAATGATCATGAGGAGATTATCGAGGTAGATAAATAGGTTCATCCTTCAATATCTTTACATGAAATTATTGTAGTAGAATTACACGAAGAAATATAAAAACATAAAGTTATCAACACTGCTAGTTGCAACAGACTTGGAGTATACTCCAAATACAATGTTTGTTTTCATGATTTTGATATTTAAAAAGAAATGTTTTGTTCTTTGACAAAAGTAAATTTTACCTTTTCTTAAAGGATTTAAATAGTGAATTACATCTTCTAACTTATAAGGACAACATTGAAGACCTCTATCATAATTTTACAACTACCCTTTCCACTTCTATTAATAAGTTCTCTTTAGAGGTTTCCTGTAAAAAGAATAATAGGATGACCAACCCTTGGTATGATAAAGAATGTAAAATTGCTAGGAAATCCATTAGGGATGCTTATAATGAGTCCTTAAAACTAGATAATATCAATACATACAAATTCCTAATTAAAAGGAAAAAATGTACTATATTAATAAAAGGCAAGAGGAGCTTTCACAACTATCTAAGTTGGATCCTAAGAAATTCTAGAGGCAAATTGTTTTTCTATAATACTAAAAAAAATAATATGATTCCCTTAAGGGACTGGAATTCCTACCTTAAAAGTATTTACGAGCTCCCTAATGCCATGGACACCATTCCTAATTTCCCTATAGAGGATGAAGTTTTTTTTTTGGATGACACAGAGTTCGGGGTCAAGAGGCTTGCAAATGGGAAAGCTAAGGACAATGAAGGCCACCAAGCTGAAATTTTTAAAACAGGAGGGCCTATCCTCATCCCTCACATACACAAGCTATTCAATTTAACAGTCAAGAAGGGATTCCCTAAACCCTGGATGCAAAGCCTCATTGCTCCTATTTTTAAAAATGGGGATATAAACATTCCTTCTAATTATAGGACCATTATGATTAACCTAATTTTAGCCAAGCTTTATGGAATTATTTTGGAAAAGAAGATTAGTCTTTTGTTAGAAATTCATAGTAAAAGAGATAAAGGTCAGTCCAAGTTTATGACATATCATTCAATTGTGGACCATCTTGTTACCTTTAGGATCATTGCAGAGGAGTTTCACAATACTAAAACCAATCTTTTTGTTTTGGTTTGTTGACTTTAGAATTTTTTTTGACATGGTTCCCAGGAAAAACCTTTGGAATAGGTTGGAAGAGATAAAAGTGCCTTCCAAGTTGAGGGCTGCAACAATAATACTGTATGATAACTTTATTTCCAAGTTTAAGAACACTGAGGGATGGTCAAAAGATATTAACTGCAATATTGGAGTCAAGCAAGGTTTTCCCTTGTCCCCTACCCTTTTTGGCATATACATTGACAAGCTAGAAGATTGTCTCGAAGAAGCACGTTGTGTTGACCCTACTCTCACTGTTATAGTCATCAATCTTCTTCTTTATGCAAATTATATTGTTCTTATGGTGAGGAGTCCCCATGATCTTGAAAACCAACTAAGAATTGATCTAGGTGGATATTGGTGGCCACCCGCTTGTTCCAAATTCCACTTGGCTCATCTTGACAGTTTCCAGTTCAACATGTTTCTCTGTAATGGTGACATTTATTTTTAATTATGGTTATGCACTTCTACGTCTTTCTTGAATATCTACACAACATCCAGGTGGATATTGGTGGCTGCCCACATATTCCAACTAGCTTATTTTGGAAGTTGTCGTGTCATTACATCTTTCTGTACTTCCAGGGCCGTTTTGAGGCCCTAAACAACATTTTCTGGGCTTGCCACAATCCAACTAATAATGAATTCAAAGTTTGATGTCATAATGTGTATTTCTCAAAAATACCTTTCCAATGGGCTATCACACGCCTAGAACGAATATCATATGAAAAAGTTACGACCCAGAGAAGTTGATGTACTAACTTACCCCAACGAGGCCCACATGAATTTTGGCGATTCATCTCCTAGGGTTAGGTTTTTGGATTTCTAGGGTTTTGGAATTCATGTTTATTGTAAAAAGGCCTTTAGAGCCTCATTGTACTCATCTTCTTGCGAATGAGCATAGCCGTCACATCTCTTCTTAGAGATAAGCTGCCACCATTCTAACAAGTCTTTCACTCTGTATTTTTATAGTCTATGTACATTTATTTCATTAATATAAATCATGTATTCCTGTATTTATCTATTTTTGGCAATATTTATGTGCACTTCATTGTAATATATCTTCTTTCATTTCGTTCTGAAAATAATACGGATTAGTGGTATCAGAGCATGTTGCTCTTGGTCGTTTTTTTAGTGCATGTCCCCAACAAGGTCCAAGTATAGAAAGTTGGGTCTCAAGCTTGTCTCTCTTGAGGAAAATCACTCTCGCATGCCCAAGAAATCCTCCATGGAAGAAGAAAAGAAAAACAGTGGAGAAAAATATTCTATTAACCTGTTGCTTGAGCAAGCTCTCACGCGACAGAGGGACGAAACGATGGAGAATTTTTCCCACATCCTTCAATGCCTATCTATAGAAATAGGTGCATCTTCATCAAGTGACCACTTTGGAGGAACCTCTCCCTTCAAGGTACAAGTTAATTTTGATATTCCCATATTTGAAGGTTAGATAGATGCAGATTCCCTAGAAAAATGGTTAGATATGCTAGAAGGTTATTTCTCTATTCACAATTTTTCTGATAGGGAAAATATCACCTTCACACTCTTCAAGGCTCTCCCCCATGTCAAACATTAGTGGGAAAGTTACTGGGAGCAAAGTTCCACAGAGGAATTTGAAATATATGGGGCCGAGCCCACTTGGGATTTTTTTTGGATGCATTCAAGGAAAAATATTACCATGTTGATAACTATGAAGACCAATACATGAGATGGACCACACTGCGGCAAGAGAGGGGCCAAACCGTGCCAGAGTTCACAAATAATTTCCATACATTGCACACCAAGCTGGGTATCAAAGACTTCGAGCGACATCTAGTTCTGAAATACCATGGGGCTCTGCATAGGTACATCTAAACCAAAATGGATTTCCTAAACATCTCATCACTGGGAGCTACCTATCAATATGCTGTCAAAATTGAGCAAAAATTTAGGCACTAGAACAAATGGGATTTTTTTTCTGCAAATCCAAAAAACCTAAAGCATAATAAAGATGACCCTAACCAATAGCCTCCTGAAAACCAGTCCAAGACACAGAAAAATAAGGGCAAGGGAAAGACAAAGAATGACATTGGGAAGTGGTGCGACTTCCACAAAATCCCCTGGCACAACACCGATGAATGTCGCTCAAAATAGTCATCGGTGGTCGATATCAAAGATAAGGAGCCAAACCCTGATTCTGAATTTGAACCAGAAAGTAATGAAAAAATACAGATCATCGACGCAGACCCCACTGCTACCGTCACGATTGCAACAATTCAACCCGAAGAATCAATAGATCCTGAAGAGGGGGAACGCCTTTTCTATTCACTGATGTGGGTGAAGGGGACCTCGTTGCATTTCATTGTTGATAATGGAAGACAAAATAACCTCATCTTAGTTGAGGTCATCAAACAGTTGGGGTTGTCGACAACACCACACCCGCAACCATGTAACATCGGGTGGCTTTGCCAAAGACGATATCTCCGTGTCAGCAAACAGTGATGCATGTCCTATGGCATCCAACCCTTCAAGGATGAGGTAGTGTGTGATGTTTCCCCTCTTGATTTCTATGATTTTGTTTTGGGCCAACCATATATGTGGAAACGTCATGTTATTTATGAGTCTCGACCCTCTAGTGCCATTATTACTCTAGGGGGTCATCTCTATAGGATACCAGAGGTAGTTTTGACTACTATTCCATCAAAATAGTGCTGCAAGGTAATATCTCATACTGCTAAATTCAACCTCTTCACAATATGTTCAAAGGATGAACAAAAGGCCACTAAAACCACTGCAACCTCAACACCTTCTATCCAGTAGAATCAGATTGTAGAAGGGAAATAAGATATTGATTCTTCACCTATGATGGTGCCTACACAATGCCCCATCAAGCAAAGATACAATAGGTTGGTGGAATAGATTCAACCCCTCCAGCAACAGGTTCGTGACAACCTTCCACATACCAAGAAACACAACTTCTCCAGCAAGGCAAGCAAATCACCAAGATTCAGATTCAACAAATGCTTTCCCCTCTTTCTCGAGCACTCAACAAAATGTAGACCATTTCTTATTAAGGGGAAGGATTGATCTAGGTGGATATTGGTGGCCACCCAACTATTCCAAATTCCACCTGGCTCATCTTGAAAGTTTTCAGTTCATCATGTTTCTCTGTAATGGTGACATTTCTTTGTAATTGTGGGTTATGCACTTCTGTGGTTGTCTTGAATCTCTACACAACATCCATGTGGATATTGTTGGCTGCCCACCTAGTCCAATTGGCTCATATTGGCAGTTTTCATGTCATTACATCTTTCTATACTTCTGGGGCCGTTTTGAGGCCCTAAACAACTTTTTTTGGGCTTGCCATAGTCAAACTAGTGACTAAATAAAAAGTTTGAAAACATAATGTGTATTTCTCAAAAAAACCTTTCCAACGAGCTATCACACGCCTAAAACAGAGACCATATGCAAAAGTTATGACCCCGGGAAGTTGATGTACTAACTTACCCAAATGGGGCCCACATGACTTTTGGTGCTTCATCTCCTAGGGTTAGGTTTTTGGATGTATAGGGTTTTGACATTCATGTTTATTGTAAAAATTCCTTTAGAGCCTCATTGTACTCATCTTCTTGCGAATGAGCGTAGCCATCACATCTCTTCTTAGAGATAAGTTGCCACAATTCTAGCAAGTTTTTCACTCTGTATTTTTATAGTCGTTGTACATTTATTTCATTAATAGAAATAATGTATTATTGTATTTCTCTGTTTCTAACAATATTTATGTGCACTTCATTGTAATATATCTACTTTCATTTCGTTCTGAAAATAATCCGGATCAAGAATCCTCAAGGATTTTTGCTCCAATATGGGTATGACTGTTAATATTTACAAGACTAAGGTCATGATCATTAAATCCAATAAGGCACCAACAAAAACTTGGAGAAAGTGACTTCATACAAGTATCTTGGAATCAATATTCACCACAATCTCAACTCGAATTATAACATTGAGAAAATGATTATTGGGTGATGGAAAGCTTATTATGGGCTTGGAAAAAATTGTAAATCAACCGATCTTTAGAGATGAGATAAGAAGAAACTCCTCTTTGAGACTCTTGTTACACCTGTTATTCTTTATGGATGTGAAGTCTGGGGATGTAGTATCTCTCGCGAATCCTGGATAAAGATAGAGAAAATACAAAAGAATTTTATAACCTATAATCTCAAAATTAAAGGAAATACACCCTATCCCATCCTCCTCTTAGAGGCAAGCCATTCCCCCATTGAGAGCATGACTATGACTAGATACCTAATGTATAAGAACAAGTTAAACAACATGGAAGACCATAGGCTTCCTAAAATTTCTTCAAAATACAGTCATAACCACCATCGATTCAAGTGAGGATGGCATAAAGATGCCCAATCTTGGCTAAGCTATTGGGGAATAATGGAAGACACCATTTTGTAGAATAAGGATACTATTAAAAATATCATAAAATCAAAATTTAAGGAGAAAATGTGGTGTGATAAAGAGTTAGAGGAAAAAAGAAAATTAAGGTATTATAAGGATGCAATCAACCCTAATCTAGGAGATAAAAATTATCTCTTTGTTTTGACAAGTGTAAAGAAAAAAATAAACATTCCTCAGATAAAAATAAATTCTCACGAGCTCCATAGTGAAACTGGGCATTGGTCAATTCCTAAAACACCATGGGATGAAAGAGTGTGTCAGCTTTGTGACACTAAGAATGTTCACTTTCTCTTAGATTGTCCACCCTATACCCACATTAGATCTCAATTTCAAAATAT
Source organism: Picea engelmannii (assembly GCA_009831015.1). Lineage (NCBI taxonomy): Eukaryota > Viridiplantae > Streptophyta > Pinopsida > Pinales > Pinaceae > Picea > Picea engelmannii. The sequence continues at coordinate 194,946 of ML779225.1, forward strand.
TTGTCAAAGTACCAACCTTCCTAACATTTTAACTCAACAAAACTATGGTGATCTTGGAAAGCTTCTCTTGACACTTTTCGATTAAAGAAACAAAATTCTAAATAATTGCAAGTAATCCCTTAACCTCTTAAGGTCCAATAGACCAATTCGGTCTTAGTGGATATTAATCATCATCATCATCATCATCATCAAAATAATTTTATTAATATTTCTAATTGTTATAATTATAAGATTTATAGTAATCTCTCATTTAATAAACTTTAAGATACAATTTTATTTTTTTAAATGTTTAAAAGATATAGAATTAAAATAGATATACATAAGTTTATTTTCTTATAATTTTTTATAATTATAATGTTTTTTATAATTATTAATTTAGTTAATTATTGTTAATTTTTTTATACATATACATCTACTCATTATTTGTGGTGCACTTCACTATTCTAAATGTAATTATAATTGTTTTTACATTTTTTCTTATGTACAAATTTCACAAGTTTTAAAATCAATTATTTTCTATTTTCTATTTTTCTATATAAAAAGTGTTGTTTTTTAAGCTAAATTAAAATCTTAAAATAAATTATTATTATTATTATTTAAAATTCAGATTTTATCAATACAATAAATTTATTATTTTTCTTATTATTCAAATTATTATTATTATTATTTAAAATTCAGATTTTGTCAATATAATAAATTTATTATTTTTCTATTTTTATTATTATTCAAATTTTTATATGATCGAAAAAATAAATATAAATAATTATAAAAATGAAATATTATGTCTCTAATTTAAAATAAATATTTAATTATTATTTTGAGTTAATAATAATAATAATAATAATAATAATAATAATAATAATAATAATAATAATAATAATAATAATAATAATAATAATAATAATAATAATATCGTGACAAATGGCACATAACAATTTGTCACCCTCACCATCACCATCACCCGTGCCTGAAATACCGACTATTGGGGAAGAGTCAACAACCGCCATAGCAACAACTGAGGGATGTCTGCCATGGCAAGCAATATACTGATATCACAAATGAGGATGAAGATCAAAATGTTCACATCTCAATTCCATAAAATTAGCAGTATTACTAATAAACTTTCAATGTTAGGGGACAAACATAAGGGAGATGGATAGAATATGGATGATATGTGTAACATCATGTAATGCTAAAATTTAAAATGAAAAAAACACTATATTTATATATATTTTAAAATGAAAAAAACACTATATTTAAAATGAAAAAAACACTATATTGATATGTGTAACATTATGCACACTAATCTTCTTTAATGAGATGCGATCTACTTTTACATAGTCTTCACATGTGACATGCATGATGATGATTTGGTTACCTCTCATTCTTTGCATAGAGATTCTTTTGTATTGGATTAGTTTATTTTAAGTCACACTAACTTAGCCTAGATATGTGAATTCCATGGGATGTATAAAATGTATGGAAATGTTTTAAGAAATATCCATCTTAACTCTAGATATATCATGTGTTGAGAGGGATCAAATTCCTTGAGGTTGTAAACCTTTCCTCAAGTTTTTTTAATCTAATAAAATTTCACCTTGAGGGACTTTGTCCCTCTTCATGCATGATACACTCGAAGTTGAAGAGGGACAAAGTCCCTCAAGGTGAAATTTTATTAGATTAAAAAAACTTGAGGAAAGGTTTGCATATATATATATATAGTCCATATTGAACATGAAATGAATTAAACATCTCCATCACACTAATCAACACACCATTCAAATGTTTTAAGCAAGATCCATCTTTAGGTTTTCACCTTAAGGGACTTGCTCACATGATAGATCTAGAGTTAAGATGCATCCCCACAATTTCTTTATTATATGCCCCATGTCAACTCCATATTTATCATGGAAGGAATTACACATCTCCATCATATTGAGAAACACACCATTGAAATGTTTTAGCCATAAAAAAATTCACTTTCAATTTCTTTATATATATAAAATTGATATTGAAATACTTTAATTAACCAAGAACTAATTTCGTGAATATGGATCTTGATCAATTGAAAAATATGGTGGTGACTATGGTTCCGCACTAGCCACATGCACATACCTCCCCTCAGCATGATATTTCTTTTCATGGCCATTATTTTATCTCAAAGCTCCAATTTTATGCTCCCTTCCTTGGTAGCATCTATTTTGAGCCTCTTTGTTTCTATTTCTGGCATGGTTGCAACTCATTTCACTTCAATAGAACCTTCCTCCTATGGTGTGCCCAATTCTCCCGTCGAAGCTAGTCTTGTGTAGTTTATGATAGCCAATATGGATAGTGGATGTAGATCTAGTTCTATTCATTCAAATGGAAATCCAGGTAAATCTTCTTTCAATGATATTGTGAAGAATGTTTCACATTCTTCTTATCTTTTGGTTTATAAGGATCCATCTATAACTATTCCCATAGTGAAAGATGTTGTATTCTAGGCGGTGGGCCACCATGAAGGGCACACATCTTCCTTCACCCTTGAACATGATATTGTGTGGAATTTCATCAGTAATTTCTATTGTAAACTACCCTCACCAGTCTAGTTGAGTGGGGCGCTTCCTAATAAATAATTAGGATGTCAGTTGCATCAACTAGTTATTTAATAAACAACCCTTTCTAGTCCAATTAAGCAAGGCACTTCATAATTTATGTTAGTATGTTAGTTTATGTCAATCCATCAAATTGTAAATAGATCCTGCTAGTCTCACTCCGCAGAGCGCTCTAGAAATAAAGTGATAATGTTCCTTGTTGTTGCTAAGGAAAAGTCACCCAACCTAATAAAGGGCACCCTCTTTTGTTGAAGAATTTTGGTCATTTTCTTGTCACTCATAGCATCTTCTGAATTTCTCTCTGCTTCTTCTACTATGCAACGCTCTTAGTTTCTGTTCACCAGTCTATTATGTTTCTATGTTTTAGTTTTGAGGGTTCAGTTGTAAATCAATTGGTATTATATCCTATGTCCAAGCCAACTTCTACTCAACCACGTAATTCAGAAGAGAGGCCATCCACCAAAATCATTTTTCTCTCATAGCTTGACATCCTTCATAGGAGATTCAACATGCCCTCTTTAGGGTCTCCAGTGATGTCTCAGTGCACCCAGGTTCCAAGTAATTATCAACGCAACACCTAGTCACAAACCAACATTCGCGGTGAGTGAAAATTATGTCCCCATGAAAGGATCCATCCACAGAGGATTCCTCTTCCAATTTCATAGCTCCCATTCAATATTTAGCAATGGCTCTCCATGAGCTACTCTATCTGCAGTAGTGCTAAGATCCAACACACTTACAACTCGATAGGTTCTTCCAATTACCTAAGCTTTTGGGCCAAATGAATGAAGAGACTGTCAAATCATGGCTTTTTAGCCTTTCCACATACTTCCACACATGTCCTCATATGAATGACAACGTGAAAATTTATATCACTAGTATGCAACTAGAAGGTATTACATAGACATGGTGGGACACTCAAATCAATAATTGTTCCTTGGTCATCAACATAGGTGAAGCAGTGGATCCACCACCAACAAACATCACGACATGGGATGGATTCTTCCAGGACCTCATAGAGTTCTTCTACCCACCGAGATATCACCATAACCTCTTAGCCATATGGTTGCTACTCTGTCAACTCACCAATAATTTCTTCTAGGGTTACATAAATATCTTCTGCAAACCGCGCATCCAACTACACATCACCGACCCATAAGAGGTATTGATTGTTAAGTTTGATTCTGGTTTATTGCTAAGTATCTGTCGTGAAGTAGATTTGTTCAATATTCCTTCCTTGGAAAAGGATTTTCTTCAATCCTTGGCCGTGGAATGTAATATGGTACCTTGAATCCATTCTCCTCAAACTTGATATGGACCCTATGCTACTAGTAATTCACTTACTATCCCATCCTCTTGCTCATAGACATCACCCTCGTCACCCCATAATGTTATCTTTTGTTCTTTCCACAAGACCAATTCACATTCTTCTGCAGATTATTGCGCACTTAAGAATCTATGCACCAACAAAACTTTGTTTGCCAACATTTCTCCACCCGACTCCCTTGCACCTCTTGAAGTTGTCTCCCTCGATAATCTTACCGAAGTAGACCCATCCCTCATATTGATGACTACTAATGAACCAAACACATCTATTGTTCCACTGTTCACCCATAATTTCCAAATTAAACATGAATTGGGAACCCTCATTATGGACAATGGTAGTGAAATGAACCTTGTCTTCACATGATCTAGTACAACGCCTCCAACTCCCCACTACTTCACATACATCCCCATACCAACTTGGTTTGGTACAAAAGGGAAGTCTTTGTATCACAATTTCTCAGTGTTGTGTGATCACCTTCTCCATTGGCCTATTTCACGATACAATCACATGCGATGTCTCCCCTCTGGAGTGTGTCGACTTGTTACTTTGAATTCCCTACCAACAGGTCCGACATAATGTGTACCTTGCCAAATATGACCAATACCATCTTAAACTTGAAAGGTTCACCTATGTTCTCACATCCTCTTCTCCTAAATCCACTCCACCACTTACGAGAAATGCATAATTTAAGAAAATCAATATCATTGTACCTAGTTCTCCATGTTTAGCATGATAATTTGACCAATCCTACACCTTTGGACATGGTTCCCTTGGTCCAAGAATTTACCAATGTATTCACAAATCCCATAGGACTACACCCATATTGCTCTATTGAACATTACATTGACCTTATACAAGGCACCTTCTTTCCCAATTCCCATTCCTAATAACTCTATCCTTGAAAAACTTCTTAAATTGAACACCAAATTGGCCAACTTCTGGAATCAGGCCACATGAAACCTTCATCATCACCTTGTGCACCCCTTTCATTTTTCATTCTCATGAAATAAAATTATGAATGCCACCTCGTGACTTACTACCATGCTATCAATAAATACACTATTAAAAACCACTATCCCCTACCCCAAATAGAGGATTTGATGGACCACCTACAAGGGGCTTTCTTCTTCACAAAAGATGGACTTGACAGTCGGGTATCATCAAGTGCTCATGCAAGAAATCAAACACATGGAAGCCAATGTTCAATACCAAATTTGGGATTTTTGAGTGGATGGTAATGCCATTTGGGCTAACAAATGCGCCAACCACATTCATGCAGTTAATTAATGACATCTTCTAGACACACCTAGGTAAGTTTGTAGTCATTTGTTTGGATGATATTTTGATATTTAGTAAATCTTGGAAACACCATCTACAACATGTGCACAAAGTCCTCAGATCAATGTAAGAATATAAGTTGCAGGTGAAGGAAAATAAGTCCTTCCTTCGATAGAATTACATCCAATGTTTGGGATTCATATTGGATACACAAGGTGTGGGTCCCAATCCCTCTTGGGTGCAGGAATTTTCACAATGTCCAATGCCATCAAATGCACATGACCTCAAAATTTTCATGGGGACCATCAATTTCTACAGGAAATTTGTCTCCCACTTCTCACAGTTGGCTCTCCCTCTGCGTCAGTTGTCACATCAAGCAAAAAATATGTGGACTATTGTTGACGATTGAATCCGTCAGGACCAAAACGAAAACCTCATGAGGACAATAGTCCCCCTTCGTTTTTAGAGAGGTGGTTCTACTCTTTGGATAAAAGATATATCTTTGAATATCTTGGATTAGGGAGAGTGCTAGGCAACAAACCCCAAATATTTATTGCTTGGATTTATATGAAAATGGTTCTTCAATAACCCAATATGATCTTTATGTGCAACAAAAGTCTTTTTACAATAAGAAAATATTGAAGGAGGGCTTCAACATCAAAATTAAATTGTGATCAACATCACACACAATCTTCTTAATAATATATAAACTCATCCATGTATTCTTCATGAGAAATAGGAGAGAATGATTTGATCATATCAAAGAATTTTAATAGAGTACTACAATTAGCAATAAAAGAGAAATTGATAGGTCAAACTCAAATATCTCACACTTAAAACTAAAAGTTACAAGATACAATTAAGATCAACCCCGAAGCAATTCTTTGTGGAGTTTATTCATGAGAAATGTTCTTCATTACCAAAAATTTGATAGCCACGTATGTGGCTGCAAATACTCCATGATCATACAAGAAAAGTTTGTAGAAGAATACAAGAAAAACACTAAGCAACTCAACCTTGTGCCCAACTATGAGATTCAAGCATAAAGCTATGAGAAGTGGTGTACAAGAATAGAAAGAATGAAGAAGATGGATATTTCTTTCTTTTGATCAGAAGCTTGAATTGGGAACCCTCATTAAACTTGAAAGGTGCACCTATGTTCTCACATCCTCTTCTCCTAAATCCATTTCACCACTTACGAGAAATGAATCATTTAAGAAAATCAATATCATTGTGCCTAGTTCTCCCTGTTTAGCACGATAATTTGACCAATCCTACATCTTCAGACATGGTCATGGATGATTTTAGGGGCTTAATTTCGCTCATGGGCTAATTTTCCATGGTTTTTCCAAAAACGAGATTCGCTATTTTAAAAATGATTCGCCCAAATTCTATAGGATAAAGTTATTTTACCTTAACAATCGCCAAAATTTTATAAAAACTATATAAAATCCTTAGAAATTTGAATATTTTTACAAAAATATCGCCAAACATTTATAGTTGGCATATGAAGGATTAGTAAGATTCGCCAAGGTTTCTACATTTTAAAATAAACTTCCATCCTTAAAATCATCCCTAGACATGGTCCCCTTGGTCTAATAATTTAGCAACGTCTTCACAAATTCCATAGAACTACACCCACATCACTCTATTGAACATTACATTGACCTTCTACAAGGAACCTTCTCTCCCCACACCCCTTCCTACTAACTCTATCCTCGAAAATCTTCTTAAATTGAATGCCAAATTGGCCAACTTTTGGAATCATGCCACATAAAACCTTCATCATCGCCCTGTGCATCCCTTTCCTTTTTTATTCACATGAAATAAAATTATGAATTCCACCTCGTGAATTGCTACCATGCCCTCAATAATGCCACTGTTAAGAACCACTATCCCCTACCCCGAATAGAGGATTTGATGGACCACCTACAAGGGGATTGCTTCTTCACAAAAGATAGACTTGGCAGTAGGGTATCATCAAGTGCACATGCAAGAAATCAAACACATGGAAGCCAACGTTCAATACAAAATTTGGTATTTTTTAGTGGATGGTAATGCCATTTGGGCTATCGAATGCGCCAACCACATTCATGCAGTTAATTAATGACATCTTTCAGACACACCTAGGTAAGTTTGTAGTCATTTATTTGGATGATATTTTGATATTCAGTAAATCTTGGGAAGATCATCTACAACACGTATAGAGAGTTCTTGGATTACTGCAAGAATATAAGTTGCATGTGAAGGAAAAGAAGTGCTTCTTTCGATAGACTTACATCCAATGTTTGGGATTCATATTGGATACATAAGGTGTGGGTCCCAATCCCTTTTGGGTGCAGGATTTTGTGCAATGTCTAATGCCATCAAATGCACATGACCTCAAAAGTTTCATGGGGACCATCAATTTATACATGAAATTTGTCTCCCACTTCTCACAGTTGGCTCTCCCTCTACATCAGTTGTCACATCAAGAAAAAATTGTGTGGACTATTGTTGACGCTTGAATCCGTCAGGACCGAAATAGAAACCTCATGAGGATATTATCCCCCCTTCATTTTTAGAGAGGTGGTTCTCCTCTTTGGATAAAAGATATATCTTTGAATATCTTGGATTACGGAGAATGCTAGGCAACAAACCCCAAATCTTTATTTCTTGGATTTATATGAAAATGGTTCTTCAATAACCCAATATGATCTTTATGTGCAACAAAAGTATTTTTACAATAAGAAAATATTGAAGGAGGGCTTCAACAACAGAATTAAATTGTGATCGACATGACACATAATATTTTTAATAATATATAAACACATCTATATCTTCTTCATGAGAAATAGGAGAGAATGATTTGATCATCTCAAATAATTTTAATAGAGTACTACAATTAACAATAAAAGAGAAATTGATAGGTCAACCTCAAATATCTCATACTTAAAACTCAAAGTTACAAGATACAATTAAGATCAATCCCGAAACAATTCTTTGTGGAGTTTAGGGTGAAATCACAGAGGTGGGTAACACTTTCGTGACAATCTGATCTCAAAAATTCTGAAAAACATTGTTTTGACCGAACTAATATAATTTTTCGGTTGAACCCTGGAACATCAAATTGAACGGTACAGTGACGTCACCCTCGATTTTCATGTACAAATTTAGTCAGACGAATTTTTTCCATCCGACAATATGTTTTCGGCCGAAATATATTCAGGCCAAAAAATTCTCTCGGCCGAAAAACTGTTTATATATTAACCGCACAACGTAATTGTAATGCTTTTCCCAACTCTTCCCGATTGTGATAGTGAGTGATTGTGAGCAGTCGTTGTGTTGGTGTGGATGTCATGTTGGTGGGCGCTCCTGCGGGCGGTCGAGCTATTGTGTTGGCGGGTGGTCAGACAGGCCGAGCTTCAGGTAAGCCCAAAACCTTTAGATTTCATTTTTTTTATATATATATATATATATATATATATATATATTTTAACTGTAATTTTAAAATTTAAAATTTAATTTATATGTCGTACTTGCAGTTTGTAATTTTAATTGTAATTTTTAATTTTAATTTTAATTTCTAATTTTTTATTTTAATTTTAATTTTTAATTATATGGCGACCTCTGTAGCCAAGTCATGGGCATGCCAACGACTTGGCCACAGGTCTGACCCCCTGTGGCCAAGTCATAGTCCACTGGACTATGACTTGGCCTCCATCCCTATGGCCAAGTAGTGGGCATGCCAAGGCTGAATAGTGTGCCCAAAACCTTTAAATTTCATTTATATTTATATATATTTTTAACTGTAATTTTCAAATTTTAAATTTAATTTATATGTTGTGCTTGTAGTCTGTAATTTTAATTGTAATTCTTAATTTTTAATTTTTACTTTAATTTTTACTTTAATTTTTAATTTTAATTTTAATTTCAATTTTTAATTTTAAATTTAAATTATATGGCGACCCCTGTAGCCAAGACGTGGGCACACCAATGACTTGGCCATAGGGCTGGGCCCCTGCGACCAAGTCACAGTCCACTGGACCGTGACTTGGCCACGGGGGCCCAACCCTGTGGCCAAGTCGTGGGCACGCCAAGGCTGAATAGTGTGCTCGTGTACACCCTAGTAAACCGATTTAACAACAAAATTATTCAAATCTCATTTGGGCTGTGTGCTATCCTAAAACTAGGCAGAGAAGATAGGTGACCAAGGCCATTGTGTCTCTAGCTTCCTTCTCTATACTGTTGATGCTTCCTCGAATGGACAATGTGCATACTAAACCCAAATACAAATGCCCGACATTCTCTCATAACCATGTAACACAATCTTTTTCACAATTTCCCGTCTCGTACAAAACCAAACAACAAACACGTGATGGGAAGACACCAACATGTTTTCATTTTTAAGCGTATTTGACTCATCATTCAAAAAATTTTGAAATATCAAAAATGTTTTTAGATCTTGATATCACCTGCCCAAATTAATTGTGCCTTGTATATTAGTAGTTTTCCACTTAATCTGATTAATTTGAAATGTTTCAACTAATTTCTTAATTTATTATTAATCTGCAGTTAGTTGAACTAAATCAACTAAAAATAAATATAGATATGAGTAACTGTTTGATCAGTTTGTGTAACTGTTTGATGAACTTGTGATTAGTTTGTGTAATTGTTCAAAAGATTACATTCTGATTATAAAAGTGTTATAAAATTCTGTGCATAAATGTGTTATATAGTTTGGTACAGGTAGAATAAATCTTTATATTTATTTCAAATTTGTTAATATTTGTACATTCTAATTATAAAAGTGTTATAAAATTTTGTGCATAAATGTTTTATATAGTTTGGTATAGGTAGAATAAATCTTTATGTTTATATTTATTTTTATTTTAAATTCGTTAAAATTAGTATTTAGATTTTAGATTTGGTATGTGCGCATTTTTGTCCAGTTTAGATTTAAAGACAATATTTTATTGACTGGTAATAGTTATGGTCTATTGTTTGACTACATAATTTATTAAATGGTTTAATACACATAAATTTATGCATAGAAATATTTTTCGTTCTTTCGGTTATATTCAAATATTATCTAACGAACATCATTTTAATCTTTTTAATAAATTATATTTCTTGTAAATATAAATATGTTCTTTTCTTTCTTAAAATATAAATATGCTCATATATATATGAAAAATTTTAAAACATATATTTTTAATTTTTTTTTTAATAAATTTAAAAATAAAATAGGAAGACAATTTAAAAATTACATGTTTATATGTTCAAATTATAGGTGCACAAACAATAAATTTATAAACAATATGGAATTACTTGAAAATGTGAATTTGATATAGACATTAATAAATAATTTATAAACAATGTGGATTTAGTTAATTTAATGTAGACATTTAACAATCAAATATTAAGTTTTTAAATTTGATATAGACATTTAACAATCAAATATTAAGAATAGAGTAAGCATTTAAGTGATTAGTCTGTGCATGAGTAGTTGGCTAGGAGCCGAATCTACTGTCTTTCACTCCGGTGTTAAAGACTTAGATTCAAATGCCTTGCTTTTCTGTGTATAGATAATCTCTTATTAAATTTGGTTGTGACTTGGCTGCGGGGGCCAACCCTGTGGCCAAGCCATGGGTACACCCATGGCTGTCCCCCCCCCGCGATCAAGTCACATTCATTTCAAACGTTTTGTATTTCATAAAAAGTTCAAACTGTCTAAGTTTTAATTTCAAACGTTTTTTATTTTATAAAAATTTCAAATCTTTAGGAATTCAATTTATAAATCCATTTTTACATATGTAATATTAGATTATCATAAGTTATAATATTATTTTACATATTGTTGATTCTGAAATTCCTTGATGTATATTACTGTCTATCTTTTAATTTGTAAAGGAATATTTTTGAAATATGATGATGATGATGATTAACGTCCACTAAGACCTAATTGGTCTATCAGACCTTAAGAGGGTAAGTGATTACTTGTGATTCTTTAGAATTTTGTTTTTGTGCTCACCTTTGTGACACTAAGAAGGTGGAAGATGAAAAACACTTTCTCTTAGATTGTCCAGCCTATACCCATATTAGATCTCATTTTCAAAATATCAATCACACTACCAACCTTCCTAACCTCTTAACTCAACAAAAGTATGGTGATCTTGGAAACCTTCTCTTAATGCTTTTTGAGCACAAAAACAAAATTCTAAAGAATCACAAGTAATCACTTACCCTCTTAAGGTCCGATAGACCAATTAGGTCTTAGTGGACGTTAATCATCATCATCATCATCATTACTCATTTTTTTTTTTGGTGCATTTCACTATTCTAAATATAATTATAATTTTATTTACAATTTTAATTATGTACAAATCTTACGAGTTTCAAAATAAATTATTTTCTAATTTTTTTTAATTTAATATCTCTAATTACGTATTAAGATATATAAATATTAATTTTTATATTCTTTCACATAAAAATTCAATGTTTAGCTAAATTATAATATTAAACTAAACTATTATTATTATTCAAAAATTAGATTTTGTTAACATAATAAATTTATTAGTTTTCTATTTTTACTATTATTCAAAATTTTCATATTATTGAAAAATTGATTACAAATAAATATAAAAATGAAATATTATGTCTTTAATTTTAAATAAATATCTAATTTTTAAACCAAAAACAATCTTGTTATTTTAAATTATTATTTTAAGTTAATAATTTACTTTAATTGTAATAATAATAATTATAAATAGTAAGTGTGAGGAGGAAGTTTATAACTTAGATAAAGGAAAAGAAATGAAACTAGTTTAAGGTATGATAAATGCTACAAATTATGACAATGAAATGAAGCACTAGCAATCTTCTAAGGTCTAATCACTCATGATATAGTGGGATTGTTCAACTATAGATTCATTCTCCTTCTTCTATAACATGTAACTAAATTATGAAGAACATACCACCTTGCAACACTTGTCTCATCATAGCTTCATTCTCCCTCTTCTATGACATGTAACTAAAATATGAACATATCACCTTGCAACACTTTTCTCTTCATATAAACACAAACATAAGAAATTACTCTTATAATGGCAATCATCACATTCATCCTCCTTCAATTCTCATCCTTAAAATATGTATAATGATGATAACACACCATTTTATGACATGTAACTAAATTATGAAGAACATATCACCTTGCCACACTTTTCTCTTCATATAAACACAAACATAAAAGAACTGAAATTACTCTTATTATGTCAATCATCACATTCATCCTCCTTCAATGCTCATCCTTAAAATCAGTATAATGATGATAACACACCATTATGTGTGATTCCTCATCTATGTAAAATCTCAATCGAAACAAAGTGAATTACTTAACCTTGCATTTACTAAGAAACAATATTTTGATTGAGCTTTGAATAATAATAATAATAATAATAATAATAATAATAATAATAATAATAATAATAATCTATAGAATACATACCCTGCCTCATCTGTATTTGAACTTGTAACCTCTTAGGAGGAACCACATGTTTTTAACCATTAGACCCACTCAAACTAGATTTGAATTACAAATATTCTAAATGAAAAAAACTATCAAAACTTCACTTGAAATCTTATTGAAACCCATGAATTATGTTGGGTTAACGATGAAAAAGATCGTAGAAAGATTTAAAAAGAGTGAGACATTCATGCAATCTGCCTCTGAAATTCATTCCTGCATAGAAAGCATTCAAGTTTTAAATAAAACCACTTGAAGATGCAGTTCCAATGAAAAAGGTGAATGCAAGGATGCAATTGTTTTGCATCATCTTCTCCATTTGATAGTGTATCATGAAAAATGTCACATAACAATCTGTCTCCCTGACCATTACTTGTGCCTGAAATAACGACTATTGGGGAAGAGTCAACAACTGCCATAGCAACAACTGAGGGATGTCTGCCATGAAGAGCAATATACTGCTCTCGCAAATGACGATGAAGATAAAAACGTTCATATATCAATTCCATAAAATTAGCAGTATTACTATTGTCTTCCAAGAGTTGCAGTACTCGACGACAATCTGCAAAACTGCCACTCCATACAATTTGTTAGCTCCACACATTTCTATCGAGGTGACTCCAATCTATGATGGTTCGGTGCAAAAGAATATTCACGTTTTCAGCCATTGTAGGCTGGATATTCACGTTTTGGCCACTGTTGTTCACATGATGCCATTCATAGTTGGGTTTTTGTCCTATGTCATCTAATTGACGTATATTCACATTATCCCAAATGTTCTCTAATTCCCACCTAGGTCTGTTCTCTGTTTCAATCCATCTAAACACCACGCTAGAGATCAAGTGCTGATGAACAACACCTTCATTTTCCCCGCATATCGCTTCTTCCTGTGAAAGGCTAATAGTTCCACTTGTTCCTGTGGAAGCTGCAAATCTTTCCCATACTATGCCTCTGTTTCTCGCGTTCTCTAGATAACTATCAACCCGCCGAAAAATTTCTCTCGCAACCCGCTGAAACATTTCTCTCGCAACCCACTAAAACATTTCTCTCTCAAAATTGGTATTATTAGTATATTTTCGATTTTTTTTTTCGTGATTACTCCATTCCGTCGCTTTCTAAGAGATATATTTATGGAGGTGTTTGCGCATTTACCGTGAAGAAACCGAGAAGGTAAGAAACTGGTAAGAAATAGTGCAATCACACAACTTTCCTTCGATGAGCTACGATATTGATCCGTAAAGGTTTATATATTTACAATATCATTTTAGACGTAATATATATAAAACCATGTTATTTTTAGAAAGGTCGACAATAACAAGTGTTGCATGGCAGCTTAGTCCCTGCTGGGTTGAATTGGGAATAAATGCACAGGGATGGGGAAAAAGTAGCGAATGCAGATGGAAACTATAGCAGATATGTGGCAAAAAGCATGAAGCACCAGTGGTATCCATGCAGAAATGACGTGTGGCCTCTAAAGTCCCATTTATTTTTTGAAAATATAATCCATTTTGCTATGTTCAAAATTTCCCATCTGGCATGTATGTCTCTATATGTGCTAGGCAAAAAAAGTTATATGCATAGAAAGAGAAAAAGATATGCATGAGAAAAATATAATTCAAATTAAATAAACATAATTTCTTGACATTCAACATACTTGAAGATAAAAAATGAGAACACAAATATAAAAGGAGATAAAAAATAGTTTTATTTGAAATATATCAAAAAATAATATTGTTTGTTACATATTCCTGAAAATTTAAATGCGTTTGTCATATAGACTGGGATTGGGGCTCCCGCAAACCATAAGAGAAATATGTACAAGAAATAGGATTGTGGAAAGAAGAAGTGGGCGACGATAAAGTGTAATACCTGAAAAGAAGAAATTGAAAGGTATCAGTCTTTGGCTATAAATTTTTATTTAAAAAGGTGGAATAAATAGATTGATAAACAAAGCATGATGTGATTAGTATAGACTTACAGTGATGGTGCATATCGCCCCTTTTTCTATTTTCTTGTTGATTCCTTTTTATTGCTGTCATTGATGGTTATTGGAATCATGTCAACTGCCTGTTGCCTTTCGTCGGTGACCTGCTTCAATTCCCTTTCGACCCATTCTTCAATATAGCTTCTCAAGGGGGTGACATTGATCTCATTCTGGATTTTCATGTTGAAAAGTTCCCTTTCTAATTCCCTTAGATCGATAGAAAGATTACGTAGATGTAGCTTCTCAAGGGGGCGACGTTGATCTCATTCTGGATTTTCATGTTGAAAAGTTTCTTTTCTAATTCCCTTAAATCAATTTCTTCATTCTGTACCGAATAGTCGACTAGCCAGTTGTCCATGTCACTTTCACCATATTCAAGGATGCTGTAAAAATTTACTAAAGACAATGCCTTAAAAATATCAACTTGTTTATTGAAGGCTTACTTAGTTAAGGGCAACGATTTGATGATTAACTTGGGGTCTTGGACCTCGTTGGTCCTTCCGACTAAGTCTATTTTGGTCATCTATGTGAATAATTTTTCTTTATTTGATATGGTTTATTCACAGGATTGGACAATGAGATGCAGGTTCTTCACTTTCTCTTTCCAACATGCATTTGATTGAGTGATCTGGTATTTGGAGGAGAGATATTGTTGTCTTCTTCTCGTTTCTATCATGTTGTTGACATGGGTGCCAAAAGGAATGCCCATGTCTAAATAGAAACATTCTTCATTTTTTAAATCCTTCTACAAATGTTTGAGCAAAGTATGTGCCCTCGTTCCAAGGGAATCCATGCTTTGTGATGTTTCCCATGCCTCAACAATCAGTTCCATTCTTTTCTTGATATTATTCTCCACATATCCTCTACACAATGCAAGGAGGCTGGAGGATCCTTTTAACTTGGATGTAGGAGTGGCAGGCATGGGTATTGATGAAGGACTGGCAAGCAATGGAATATGAATCAAATCTTCCTCTGATTCCTTGACTCGTTCCTTCAGTCTGGAATTATCGGCCTCAATGCCTCCAATGGAATCATCAAGAGCATCTCCAGTTTCTCTTTGAAGTTGAGAGATTTGGGACAACCACATGTTGGCAAGGTTAACCTCTGAACGATATTTTCCCTTCTTGTTTTTTACATCTCTCTTTTCAGTAATTAATGTTTTAGTCTCGCTATAAAAAACAACGCTTTGGAACATGAAGGATTCATCTTTGTAACAAATTTTGGTATCAGATATGCCCATTGGTCGAATATGCTGGATCGCATCTCCAGGCTGATCAAGGTTGCGGAATATGCTATCCAAATCAGTCTCAAGTTCCATGTTCTCACTCTCAATTTCGAGCTCGTCCACCTGCCCTACAATTTTTTTTCTCTTCTTCTCCATGGAAAGCTTGTGATAACTATCAATTTTAGGGTGAGGAGGGTTGTTATCTCCTCCTCCGTTTGAGGAATTCTGAGTTTCTTTCTTGTTGTGGTGGGGTGTTTGAGCGATTCTTTGGGGTGTCGTACTTTTGGGAGTGTTATCGTTCGATTGAAAACTCCTCATCGGGGTATTTTCCCTATTGCTTGTACAATTCAGTGGTTCTTTTCAGTGTGTCTAGGTCACTGACATCAGAAGCAAGAGCGTTGTCATCAGTGTCTCTATTTTTTCTTAGGTGTTTCTAGAAAAAATAATTGTCGAGGCCAAGTGTAAGTAAATGTTATAATTTTTTTTTATTAGGGTCGAACCCTCTTAGGATTTCAGCATATATTAGGTTCAAGTTGTTGAGATGGGCTGTGAATTCGTCAATTTTGTTGACGTTCCTCAACATGAAGTCCCTGAATTTCCAAGGCAGAGGAATGAACTGTTCTTTTCTCTTCTAATGGAATAGATGCAACCAGTAGTTGTATTGCCTTGCTATTTCTGTAACAAACATTATGTCTATAATGTGACATGGAAGGAGAGAATGTTTTTCCTTGGAGCCAAAAATCCTTATCACACTGTAATTATCCATTTGTTCGAGTTCCCCCTTCCTGTCCATGGTTGCCTAGTCAAATATACGGGGAGCATCTTCTCCTAACAATAAAACTTTTAAAACATAGACAAAGTCATTAAAAACCTTATAAAAATAGTGGGAGGCATTATGCTTCGATAAGGCCTGGTACCAGAAGGTTACTGGGTCGAATTCCCAATTTACCTTCTTAGATAGAGACAGTTTTGGAAACTGATAGTAATGGGCTATCACAAAAACCAAGTAGGATGACATATACAATTTCTTATCCTTTTTGAAGCTTGACAATTGGGAACATATTTCATGGGAAATTAGCTTCCCCCAATCAAAAGTGGCTTGTTCCTTGACTGTGAAATACAAAATATAAAGAACCATGCGGGAAATAGTTGTTGTGGATTCCTGTCCTGTTATTCTTGTAAATAGCTAGGCAATTTCTTGGAATGGATTTCTAAATGAACTAACCTGCAAGCTTGTGATATCTTCAGGAACTGCCATCGGGTCTTCCAGGAACTTGGGAAAGAGGTCCAACACATTATTATTCTTTCTTAGGAACTGCTTGGAGTCTTCTCCTTTGAACGTCAATGTTGGATTCGACAATCTTAACATCTGCCGGAAGAACTAAGGTGACAAAGAAACATAAGTGTGGTCTCGCAGTGGAATAATTCTTTTGCCTGAAATATATTTATCGGTGCACCAAGAGACCAATTCCTTACAGTCAAAAACTTTACGGACACAGCCTACACTAGAAATCCTAAAGGTTCAAATTATTTTGTTCTGGGCGGAAGGGGATGAGTAGTAAGAATATGCCCCAAACCACTGGAAGTTCTGGTCCTTGCACCCGAATATGTTCAATGTATCTCCATAGAACTGTTGTTGACCTAGTTCCATAAGTTTACGAGAACATCTGTTCTCTCCAAACGATGGTTGAAATGAACAGTTGGAGGGGATAATATAACCCTCCGCATGGGAAATATCCTCGAGATTTTCAATCATTAATGATAATCTCTATGGGTGTTGCATGATGAGATGTTAGTAGTAAAGTCTACTTGACGGGTACGATGAAGAGAAATTAAGGATTGGAGGTTTAGTTAACTCGCCAACTCGATGACAAGCGAATGAAATTCCATGATTTTGAAATTAACACTTGAAAGGGATAATATAACCCTCCACAAATCTTTTTTTAATGTGTATTAATGGGATATCTCCTCGAGACTTTTGCTCATCAATGACAATCTATACGGTTCCTGCATGATGAGATGTTAGCATTAAAGCTTACTAATTACATATTTAGAAATAAGACCTTATATATATATATATATTTATAAACAATTTTTCATTATAAACAAGTGCTGAGGTGACAGGGATAGGGAAGAGAAAGTAAGAAATGGACAAGTATGAAAAGCAGTCGGACGGGCTTCAAACTAGGGTTACAGGGGATATTGAGGAGAGGTGAGTGTTCGACGGTCAAATTTTATGTCTCAGAATTTTTGAATGCAAAACGCGTAAAATGAAAGAGGGCATGATGGGGAAGTTCAGCGACTGGTTTGTATATTTGTGGAATTCCAGAAAAGTGGCTAAGTATGGAATAAGGAAACGGTTGGTCAGACTAGTTTTCAAAATTAAGGATTGAATATTTCGTGAATAGGCCAACCCGACGATGCGCGAACGACATTCCATGATGTTTGAAATTAACACTTTGAAGGGATAATATAACCCTCTATAAATATTGGTTTAATGCATATTAATGGGAGATCTCCTCAAATATTGGTTTAGCATTAAAGATTGCTAATTGCATACTTAGATAAGACCTTATATATATATATATATATATATATATATATATATATATATAATTATGTTTTTATAAACAATCTTTTTTATTATAAATAAGACTCTTTTATATATACATAACTATGAATAGTTGT
>ML779225.1:245407-280781 GCA_009831015.1 Picea engelmannii
GCTAGAAGCCCTCGAGTACGAATCATAGTCAAACCTAGGCCCTCGCAACTTAAGAAGTGACTCCTCATAAAGGCCTTCTTACACTCAAATATTTAGACAACATATTTCCCCTTAAATTATAGAGACAGTTTCCTCTAAAACTGTCAAAACATACATAAATTTAGAAGGCTCTTCCATAAGACCATGAGCTTCACTTGGAAGTCTTCTCCACTACCTACCTGTGTTAAGTTTATTTATGACAATATGGTACAACTATAAAAATATTTTCTTAATCCCCGTGTCAAGTTTATTTATGACAATATGGTACAACTATATAAATATTTCCTTAATCCCTAATGCACCCCTGAGTTGTATACATTATTTCTCTAGACAATCGATTTATAATATTCACTTATTAGAATATAATTTCATCCAACACTTTAACATTCATAAATTGGAGGTTACACTTCATAACCTTAAAAGAAAAACATCTAACCTAGTATAACCTTCATTTGTTGATGTCAAAAAGGTATGGATGATTTTATGAAAAACTTGCCATAAGAAACCTTTACCATCTATTTATCATAGCTCTACATAAAGATAATAGAGTAAATTTCCATATGGAATACGCCACTCAACTGAATATGCCAATGACTACCACCTTTAAATAGAAAATTCATATATTAAAGATGCATTGGGAGATAGAGGAACTAAGACACATGTAATCTTCAAGTATTCTATCGAGATGCAATTAATGATAGGGTGATCAAAGAATTCCATTAAAAATTGAAATAACCATGTTTTACACAAAAGGAAATGAGAAACCTAATTCCTTTACCTTCAAGAATGAAATTTGGTGACGTGGACCTTGAAACTTTCTCTAAAGATCAAGCTATTTAATTGGTTAGCAGATGAAAAAAAAATCCCCACCTGGGATAACATCCAAATGAGAGGTTGGACTGGCCCCAACATATGCCAGCTTTTCTACATGGATGCAGAAGTGGTTCAACACCTCTTCACACAGTGTCACTTCACTCGACTAGTGGAATAAGATTATTTTTTACCATCACATAACCACAACCTGGTTTGGGACCTCTTTATCTACCTGTCTTGCCTACTGGACATCCAAAGAACGTAGCTTCAAGCTACTTCTACTCCTGGTTAATTGGTTTATTTGGCTGGCCAGGAACAACAAGATTTTTGACAATATTTCTCATACAATTAATATTGTCACTTACACATATCTTGGCTTGTTCCAAATTTGGAAAGACATCCATCCAGACATTCGGGAAAAAAAGACTATAATCATCCCTCACATAGCGGAGGAAATACCTATGAGCTAGTTTGATGGTGCAACCCAATGCAGTGGAGCTTTGTGTGGTGCAGGTGGCCTCATTAGAACAAATAAAAACTCCATTTTCAAATGGACCTTCTGTTGTGGCCTAAGCACCAACACAAGGGCTGAGCTCTTGGGAGCCTGGGCATCTCTCCACTTAGCCACAAGACTAAATATTGAACACCTACAATTGATCGGTGACTCCAGAGTTATTATTGATTGGTTGAACCACAATGGAAATCTCCATTCTATTTCCCTCCTGGATGGACCGCATCAGAATCCTTCAACGACATTTCAAGAAGCTCATCTTCTCTCACGCCTCTCATGAGCTCAATAGGGAAGAAGATCTTCTATCCAAGACAACTCTTTAGAAACAACTAGGCCTGATATCATACAATCACTGGTTGGATGACCATGAGGGCCCCACTCATATCATCAATATTTTCTATATCTGAAGGCTCCAGTCTGTCTTCTTTTTCAGTTTTACTTTCACATTTTCTAGCTCTCCTATTACATATTTTCTATTTCCCTCGTGTATGCAGATTTTCCTTTCTCATTGCTCTGTTTCTCCTCCTACATTCTGGATGGTAGACCAATTGTAGGAGATAGAATTTCCCTACCATAATTTCCCTTTTCTCCGTCGATGTATGAGTTGTGAGAACACATTATATTTTCAATATAATTGAGTAATTTTTTCTGCTGGAAAAAAAAATAATGAAATTTGGTGAAACCTAATTCCTTTATCTTCAACAATGAAATTTGGTGAAACCTAATTACTTTATCTTCAAGATCGAAATTTGGTAAAACCTAATTCCTTTTTCTTCAAGAATGAAATTTGGTGAAATTACCACAAGAACGACTGATATTACAAAGTATTTCTAAGCACTTAAATAACAAAATGCAAACCCAGGTCTAGGTCATAAACCTATGAAACCTAGAACTCTCATGGAAAAATAAAAATGATAGGGTCATTAACTTCAAGGACCTTATGTATGATCATGATCCTCATAAATAATATAAACAAAATAAAAAAGTATCTCTCTAATTTGACTCTTATTCTTTTAATGAGAAAGAAGGAAAACATTATCCTAAATATCCCAAGAATAAGAGGAAATGTCTCGTTGATCCTTCTTCTGGCTAAGTTACTTATAAAGCCACATAAAGGATCTATGTCATTGGAAGTAGCCATGACAACCTAGATGATAACTAGTTTTGGATTGGAGTTTTGATTGTCTCTCACCCTGAAAGGGTTCATCCTTTATGTGAATCTCCACAAGATATCATCCATCATGATACCATCCTTCTTGTACACTGGGTAGGTGTTGTTAAAAAAAAAAGGTATTCCAACAGAGGATGGACACCTTCAGTAACCACTCACACAACCATATCAAAAATCAACACACATATATTTTTACATGGTAAACACCCTGTGAGGAAACATCCACCCTAGACAACATGATTACTTGGAGAAAATTGTTAATGCAAAAAAATATATTACAAAGATAATTAAATGAGAGTTTCTCATAATTGATCATCAATAAATGACCCTCCATGCTCTTTAAATCGAGATCATGGACAAATAGACTGCTAATCCATGGATCAATGTAGTTGTTAATATTGAGGAGAATATGAGCCATTGGATCATTCTATGTGAGGAGCTAAACATGCATACTAAATAAACACACTAAGAAACACAGTTTTACCTAACGACACATTAGACCAATTTTATCTTAACTAATTCCTAAATGTCTAAACATAATAACATCCCCCCTTATGGTAAAATTGGGATAGGATTGAAGTATTTACAAAAGAGACACAATAGGAGAATGGTGGAGGCATTAGATCCTATCCCCCCTTAATGAAAACTTCCTAAACTCCTAACATAGATTGAAGTTTGGAGAACTTTGCTTCTCTAAGAGACCGGGTGAAAATGTTTGCAACTTGATATTCTATTGGGTAAAATATGACTTCAATAACTTGATCACGAATGAGCTTTCTAATGAAGTTCATGTGTAGCTCAATGTGTTTTTTGAGCTGATGTTGAACTAGATCTTTGACAAGATTGATGACACTCTGATTATTGAACTAGAGGGTTGTCCGATGTTGTTGTTGGAATAAAAACTCTGAAAGGATCTATCAAAGCCACAAAGGTTCTTGACTTTCATTAACCTCTACTCGGTACTCCTCTTTTGTTGAATAAAGATAAGTATCTTATTTTTTCTTATGGACCAAAGAGAAAGGTCCTTAACCAAGGATAAAAACATAACATACAATAAATTTTTTATCATTAGGGTCGTTGTGCCAATCTAAATGAGTGAAACAAACCAATAAAGGAGTCCCCCCTGCGTTTTAATGTATCCCAAACTGAAATATACCCCAAGCACATTGAGGTATTATTTTATCTTCTTTCCAATGAATTTCATTGGGTGTTTTCATATACTGATAAATAATACCAAAAAAAAAGGAAATACGAGGACATGTATGATTCAAGTATAAGAGGCTACCAACTAACTGATGGTACAAATGACAACAAGTTTGACTCCAAACTGGAAGGAAGAATGGGTTGGTTTAGAATCATCTATTTGGAAACTATGAACAAGGTCACAATCATACTTAGACTGAGAAATAAAAATTCCTTCCTTCGTTTGCAAAACTTGGAGGCCAAGGAAATTGTGAAAATAACCTAAATTGGTCATTTCAAATTTCTTCTTAAGCCTCGTTTTCACATAGTTTAAAATTTTAGGGTCACTACCAATGACCATATCATAAAGAAAAATTATTATGATATGGCTTCCTACTTTTTTTGTATAGACATTAGGGTCAAAATAACATCTAGAAAAGTCGATATGAAGAAGAAAGTTGTCCTTTTTTGAATACCAATCTCGACGAGATTTATTAAGAGAATGAAGGTATTTATTAAGGTTGAAAATAAGGCTTGAGTCATTCAAGACACTGCCAAGAGGTTTTTCCATGTAGATTTCTTCTTGAAAATCCCCATACAAGAAGAAATATTTAACATACATATGATGGACCTCCCATTTATGTGAAGCCACAAGGGCTAGAACAAGGTAGATGGAATTCATTTTAGTGACAAGAGAAAATGTTTCATTATAGTCAATGCCTTCAAATTGAGAGAAAGGTTTGGAAACAAACCGAAATTTACATCATTCAACACTTCCATCTGATCCATACTTCATTCTGTACACCCATTTACATATGAGAAGTTTTCTTGTTTTCGAAAGAGGTACACTATTCCAAGTATTGCTCACCATTAAAGAGAGATATTTTTCATTCATTGTTGTGTTCCAATCTATATGAACTTAATCTTATGCAAATGTTTCTAGATCATGAGTCTCTGAAACTTGATCCAAAAGAGAAGAGGCTCACTGGAACTGTGAATGTCTCTGATGTTCATTTGAAGGCCCATGAATCTCTGAAGCTTGGTGAGTGTGGTTGGGGCTGGATAGTTGCAGATGACCTGGATCTTGGCTTGATCCACATGCACACCATGCTGATCAATGATGTAGCCAAAGTAATGGACCCTATCCATGCCGAAGGAGCATTTTTCCAATTTTTCATATAGTGTGTGCTGTCGGAGGGTGTGCAGAACCTGTTGAATATGTTGCAAGTGTTCCGCCCAAGTATTGTTGTAGATGAGGATGTCATCCAGATACACCACTACAAAAGTACTAGTGAAAGGTCGCATGATATCGTCCATCAACCTCATAAAATTTGTTGGAGCATTTGTCAAACCAAAGGGCATGATGAACCATTCAAAAAGACCTTCTTTTGACTTGAAGGTGGTCTTCCATAAACAAGTTTGTTTTATTGGGACCTAGTGGTAGCTAGAATTCAGATCAATCTTACTGAAGTATTTGGCCCCAGTGAGATGATCAAGGAGGTCGTCGATTTAGGGAATCAGGTATCAGTTCTGGACTGTGATTTTATTCAGGGATTTGATACCACAGATCGGATTTTATTAGTAGAACGAAATGAATACAAATTATTAAAATATTCTTAATGCAAAATAACAAAGATACATTAAAATTGGTTTTCTATTCAATAAAGAAATAAGATGAAATTGTAAAAT
This sequence comes from Picea engelmannii, assembly GCA_009831015.1. Classification (NCBI taxonomy): domain Eukaryota; kingdom Viridiplantae; phylum Streptophyta; class Pinopsida; order Pinales; family Pinaceae; genus Picea; species Picea engelmannii. Next base: position 250,813 of record ML779225.1, read on the forward strand.
GTAGCAGGAAACAAGCTTGTTGGAATGGTGGCGGCTTGTCTCTAAGAAGATATGTGACGAATGTGCTCATTCGCAAGAAGATCATTACAATGAGGGTATGAAGGCATTTTTACAATAAACAGGAATGTCAAAAACCCTAGACATTCAAAAACCTAACCCTGGGAGATGAAGCACCAAAAGTCATGTGGACCCCATTTGGGTAAGTTAGTACATCAAATTCCCGGGGTCGTAACTTTTGCATACGATCATTGTTTTAGGCACACGATAGCCCATTAGAAAGGTCTATCCGAGGAATACACATTTTGCCTCTATCTATCAGAAGTCATTTCTGACTATGGTGATCTCTAAAAACATTGTTTAGGGACTAAAAATGCCCCCACAAGTCAGGGGCTCGAAAACTAGGAAAAAAAAACTATAAAACTCGAAAAATGCCAAAATGAACGAGTTGGAATAGGTGGGAGGCCATTGAAATCCATATAGATCAATTACTTCTCCACTTGAAAAGTATCTAATTCTATACCCAATTGTACCACATAGGTACCTCAAGACATGTTTTGCAACAACCTAGTGCAATTTCCTTGGTTCATTCATGCACTGACTCAAGGCCCTCATAAAACATATATTTGTACTGGTGTTCACGAGGTACATCAGGGACCTAATAATTGTTTGTACATCATAGGGTCCACCAAATTTGAGTCTGAATTTGCCTCATTTAGATTCTTCAAATTTGATATCATGGGTGTGGCCATGGACCTGCAGTCCATTATGCGATATCTTTACAATATCAAAACTCTATGCTTCCTCTCTCAGAGGAATTTATTTCCTGGCATCTTCCACACCTCCAATCCCTTGGAGAATACTCAATCTTTTGACAGTAACAATAGATCATCCCAAGAATAACCAATCTGGGACTAGATCCTATGGAAGTGGATCTGCATGTACTGAGAGCATCTCCTCCACTCTCTCTGGAGCTCTGCAATTGCTCCTTTTGGGATCTTGCAACTGCTCCCTCTGGGACTCACATTGTTCCTTCCACCTCCATTGGATCTATCACCATAGATGTACTACAGTGGGTCTGATTGGCTATATCCACAATCAGTAGAACTATTTCTGCTATCTGGTATGATCCCGTCATGGAGGGAGACTACTCCTAGAGACTTTTTGTCTCTGAGAATCACATCTAGCGATGTCTCTCCTTGAAATATTGTTGGAATGTATTTCCCTCCATGTCTTCCTTTTTGCATGAGAAAAATGGCTCCCTCTTACATTGAAGCAAACCCTACTTGTCCAATTTTCTTCACTCTTTGCTCCCTGTTTCTGGGATAACACTCTTGCCACAAGCCTTCTTTTCATGAATTGATTTTTTGAATATATACATTATGAAGACCTACCATAGTTACAAAAAAAAAACTCAACACTCCCTCTTAACTAGGGAGGCATTCATAATGGTCAATTTTACTTGTCTTATTGGCACTTCTTCTATCATAGATATGGGAGAGGGGAGAGACCTGAAATTCCCTATGGTACACAAAACAACACATAGCCAATTGGGATAATTTATTTTCCCTGAATTCCAATTCAATCCCGGATCCTCACAATTGCATCCCCAGTTGGTAGTTTTCTTTCCAATTCTAGCCAGTTTTGGATCACCGTGATTACTACAAATTTCGCATGATATGCATCTGACTATCAACTATTAATTTCATCATGGTTTAGTGGATTTCAATTCAAGAAAAATGAGAATTATTATGACAAGAACGATATAATAGTTTAGTCATTTTGGAGCCACGTCGATTGATTCTCATAGCACACAAATCATAATGCACACCTCCACAACTTGGCGTGATCTCGACAAAAACTGTCTACCCAATTCAAAAGATGGGTGTCACAATTCCATTGAACTGCCCAATTATCATCATGTTTCCCCATCATAAATTTGATGCCTACATATTGCAATGCAAGCCAACTTGAGTATTACTTTTATTGCGGACTTTAATGCAGTCTGTAGCATATGCAAAATACAACTTATGAATAAAAAATGCATGGTAGTATCACTGTCCTTGACTGCAAATAACTTATCTTCTCTTCGTCCCATGTATAATAATGTCGGTTATAACATTAAAATATCCTCTACCTTTGCAACTAGAAAAACCTTTAAATCGATTTTAGTAGCATTCTGAAGAAACCCTTTCCTTTGAAGCTTCGGCTTTTTCATGGAACAAATTCTAGAAGAAATTTGTTAACACCGACTCAAAACCTGATATCTTTGCACAGCTAGGGAAATAGTTGATGTCAATCACAAGATACCGGTTTCTATCTCTGTTGTCCCTAATAACATCAAAATTGAACAAACTTAGCCCCAAAAACTCTCTCATACCATTAACAAGATCCTGGTTGAATCTCGAGGGTGGAAGGTCACCATGTTCGAGATCAGGATTTTGATCATAATTTTCCGATGACATGTTTGATATTTTGGAAAATGACATATAACCTTAAGAGGAGCTCTGTATATTCTCATCATGGACATCAAGTCAATTATTTCTCTTCACACACTTCACGAAATCTTCAATGACATAAACCTTAAAGATCATGGCCCCCTGTTTCACAAATTCTTGAAGGACAAGAGGGGGCTTCAAACTTTTTAAGCCCTTATAATTAAATACAAGAGACATAGAGTGTGATATGATTCTCCCATATGCTACCAGGAGTTTTACAATAACATGAAACTTCAAGATGAATAAATTTTTCAAATCACTGAGCTCCTCCTACTTCTCCATGAAAATCTGCACGGGCAAACCAAAGGTCTCATTTCCCTCATAAATTTTCAACTATGCTATGCATTGCAACATGGTAATTCGATTGTGCAACATTTCTATCACTTCTAGAGGGTCAATGACGATTACTTGAGGGCATTTTTTTCAATACTCTTTAATATGTTCAATCCAATTCTCACTAGACAATTTATGAATAATAGCATCAAAAGGCCCCTTCTATGCGAGAGGCTTGGTAGAATCTACAGGAAATAGATCAATACCTCTAGTTCTAGCGAGTTCAACTACTGATGGTTAAAGAAATATTATCCGTTTCTTCTCCACCAAAGCATAGTTGATCCGGTAACCTACTTTGTCCAACATCTGAACTCAAAAAGGAAAAATATTTACCGCTAAAAATCACTTACGCTAAAGTTAACAACAAAATGTTGATTTTTCTATGAGATAGAAATATTCACACAAGACTCAAGATATCTCTCTTATTTTCCTCGACCTTCTCTGTTATCGGACTAATAGGTAGGTGCAAACACTAACAGATCTCCCTAGATCCACCTGAATCTAGAACAAAATAGGATAGAACATGACGCTTTCCTTAAGTTTTAAATATTGAATTTACTAACTAAAGAAGGATGGGTGACATACCATTTAAATGTCGCTTCCTCTCACCATCACCATCCTAGCTCTGTTCCAACGCTCATACAATGATGATCCTGCAAAAGAACGCAACCAACCAAACTGATAGTAATAGCATAAACTCAATATAAACTTATGTATGTGATCAAGTAATCATACAATAAAACACAACAAGCTTTATAGGAAAGAATCATATTACTGTATCATATTAAATGTGAAAGAGAGATTACAACCATGGCCTTGATGTCATAAGGTCCCTTCCAACTGTCCTTCATTCCTCACACACTTTCACTCCAAGAATTCTGAGAGCACAGATCTGATAGTATTCACAATCTATCTTGACAAAGGCAAAACTCAAAACCACTCTAACCAAGCTAATAATTCCAAGCCAAATCAAACTTAGCCAATCCCAAAAGCTCCAAGCTAACCTTCTCCATGAGAGATCCTCTCCTTTTATAAGTTGAAGAGGATAAGGTGAGGAGTTTAGGATGACCCCACTAAATCATGAAAGCAATCAAGATCCAAACCATTCAGATGCCACCTCACCATGGAAGTTTCTCCTTCTAGAAGATTCGAGAAAACACTCATTTTTCCCACATGTAAGCATTCTTGCACCCTGCCTATAGTGCAACCTACGAACCTCTTGCAACCCAGCTATGGTGCAACCTGCGAGAATCGGGCATTCTCGCACCTTGCCTATATAGCAACCTACGAACTTCCTTTTTTACAAGGTTTTTACAAGGGAAAATGCAACTTCTTTTCTCAGGAAAAGTTCTTCTCCCTTCTCTCTTCAGGAACTCAGGCCACTGACCCCTCTGAAGGAAACATATAGGTTTACATCATTAATGGTCATAGGGATGATGAAAATAATGTGTAACAGAGAGCCCCCCAAAGTATGAAGTTAGAACATAGTGATAACTAAAATACTTTGTCGAGTGTGTGTAGGGAACAAGGAACAGTCGGTTGGAAACCTGCCAACAAACAAGGAAATACAATACAATAATATATCATCACTGAGGTAGGCATTCCCATACTCAAAATATGAATGAATTAGATCATAAATGTTGACATGCGAAGATCCATGTCAAGTAATATAGGTCATGGCCACCAAACATACACTATGGATCCATGCCAATATGACTCAAATCTGAACATAGCCACCAAAAATACACTGTGGATCGATGTGTTAAAGACTCAAATTTGGACATAGCCACTAGACATACAATGTGGATCTATGCAACAATATACTGAATATACTCCAATGCAACCTGGATCTGTCAGAAAATATCCAGGGTCTTCATCTCCGCCACTCTATAGTACGAATCTAACCATGTGAATACATGTGCTGAAGTCAAACATGGTAGAAACCACTTTATTACTGGTCATTAGTGTATATCGTTAACAAGCACGAGGGAAATCACCATTAATGTCAATGACTCCCAAGGTACACTAGTACAATCCAACGAATGTGAATCAATGAGCTGAGGTCAAACACTCGACGGAATCTCCCAATCAGGGGTCAATAATGAAAACCCACTGTCGAAAGCGAGGAAACCTGCCATTGAGGCATGCAAGTTCCAAGGTACCAATTAGTTTCTAAGTCTAATTCCTGGATAATGAGTTGAAGTCGACAGGAAAAGACTCGTCACAGGAGGGCTTTAATGTATCCACATCAATGACACGAAACAAGTAACAAGATTTGATGTAGATTAGAGTAACAAGTGATTTAGGACGGACTCATGGATGGTCGATGCAATAGAAGGATTAAAGACAACAGAAATGGCCGATGCAATAGAAGGATTTCCGGGTTGAATCTCTCTTTGAACATATTGACGACATGACAACTGTCTTGGAAATACTGACTCAACAACAAGGATCACAAATCAATTTGCAATATTATAGGAGTATGATCAGGAGACAAGTGGATTTTCCAACCTAGACATAAGGTGAGTGAAAGGGTGTCATGTTCAAAAGTGACTCTTCCACAGAATACAGGTTTAGACATATTTCTTTCCCAATTTTTCCCCCACCATTTCTGGCAAGTACCTCTTTATTTTAACGCAATCTTGAGGAGGATAACATATTCTTGTAATGTAAGATCATCCTTCGGATGAGTCCCTCAAGGTATGTTTAACGAACCCTAGGAAGGAATGGTTCAGTCCCATATGGGTCTTTCAATGTTTATTTAATGAGTCCAAAGAAAGAAAACTCATGGGTTTTTCATGTTTAGAGAGTCTGAAAAACACTTAAAGAAAACTCAAGTCCCATATGGGCCTTTCAATGTTTGTTTTATGAGTCCAAAGAAAGAAAACTCAGAGGTTTTTCATGTTTATAGAGTCTAAAAAACACTTAAAGAGAACTCTCTTAGTTCCTTTTTCGTAAAATAGTTCGACAGGACCGAAAAAGTGATAAACTATCGCCCATCGAACGTTTTATTCAAATACTTTTGCAAGCGTGAATAGAACAAGGTCACTCGGCAATCTTTTCATGTTTAGAGAGTCTGCAAAGAGCTTAAAGGGATCTCCAGTCAGTTCCTTTTTCGTATAACCTTTACGAGTCCGAAAAAGTGATAAAAGTATACTCAGTTGCATTCTCACGTATTTACGAGCACGAGAAAGAACAAAGACTAAGCTCGGTAACTTATTCTCATGTATTTACGAGCATGAGAAAGAACAAAGACTAAGCTTGGTAACTTATTCTCATGTATTTACGAGCATGAGAAAGAACACATACTAAGCTCGGGATTGTTTTCATTTTTACACAAGATTTAAAACAAAGCAAAACTATGCTTGGGATAGATTTTATTTTTACACAAGCTTAAAAACTAAACAAAACTATGCTTGGACCTGGTTTCATTTTTACACAAGCTTGAACCAAAGGAAACTATGATTGAGGTAAGTGGTTTCATTTTTACACAAGCTTGAACCATAGAAAACTATGCTTGCGACTTCCCAACACATAACACATGGATGGTTGGTACTTAGCCCCCAGCTTAAGAAACTAGCGGCTCAACTTCAGCATGAAGTCCAGAGGCTGAGGAAAATGCCCCCCAAGCTTTGTTTCATCCAACCGCAAAGGAGAATGAAATGAAGCTTCAAATACTAGACGAAGGACTTGACTCAAATAGAGAGGGGGAAAACTATTTCATTTTTTAACGAGCTTGACATAGAAACAAGAAGTATGCTCATAACCTCTGTTTAATTTTTTAACGAGGTTGCCACAAAGATGAAAAAACTACCCTTGTAAGTGGTTTCATTTTTTTTATGAGCTTGAAATCAAAAAACTATGCTCAAAGACCTCTGTTTCATTTTTTAACAAGGTTGCCGTAGAGACGCAAAAAATATCCTCGGAACCTCTTCTTGATCATGGATTCCAAGAGGAAAATGCTTCGGAATGACACCATGTCAAGGGAAAAAACTCAGTCATGGCTTCGAAGAGGTCTTCCCTGGAAGGAAGAAAGACACTTTGGAAGGACACCAGGTCGAGGGTTGCGACAGGAGGAAAGAGATCATGCTCTAACAAACCTATCGAAGAGATCACCATGTCAACTACTGGATCTAAGTCATCATAAGTCGAAGCCATGGGAGACAACACCACATAATTGACCTGTGGCGGGGGCGATACCATCTGCATATAAGAACCATTTAGGGAGGCAATCCAGGCGGGGTCAATGAATGAAAGTTGATCAACAGTCACAACTCATCCATCGTGGGGGACATATATCACACGAAAAAGAGTAGACACAATAGATTTCATGGCATAGACATAATCTCTCCCAAGGAGTAAAGAAAAATACAAGGGGTTTTGGACTACCATGACATCGATAAAGACAGTTTTCCCTCCCAGTGTTACAGGAAACTGAGGAAGGGTCCGTAAAGGTTGACTAGTTCTTCTGTTAAAAGCTAACATATTCTGCGTAACCGGTACAAGTGGAGGACAACCCAAAGCTTGCCAAGAAATAGAGGACAAAATACTAACAGACAAACCTTCATCTATCAACATTTGAGGAACGTCCAGACCAAAAACTTGTACTGTAATCTAGAAAGGAATGTAAGAGGGAAGATGAGGTCCAGTTAGCACACCCCAATCAAAACGGATGTCCTCATTACTTGGAGGAGGTTCCATGGGAGAAGGAGGAATATCCCCCGACATGGTAGATTCTGTATCAATGAGAAAAACGTGGGTAGTATCGGGTTTACTCTCTAGCGGGAGAGTAGGATCGATCGATGGAGAGATCAGATCGACCACTTGGGTTTCATTCTCCAGGGGGAGAATGGGGTCGACAGGTGGAAACAGATCGACCACTTGGGTTTCACTTTGTAAGGGGAGAGTGGGATTGACCGAGGATGGTATTGGCTCAACCACTTTTTCAACTAGTTCAACTAAGAATGTGACCAGATTGACGACATGATCAACCAGATTGACTGGTGAAGGGACCAGAGTGATCATTCCATCAACTATTAGAGGGTTGAGAGAAAGGTTACGGTAAGCAGCTGGAAGTTGAGGTTGTAAAACAGTCATGTATTCTAGTAATTTAGAGGCTTCATCCATATGAGAACAAAGGTGAGTGAGATGAATCCCTTTGCATAACATACATGGGAACTCGACTCTACTTTTCTTCTTCCCAACCGTATCATGATTGGTTGACAGGGGGTTTTCAGCATGTTGTTCAGAGGCTAACGACGTGGGTTGGCGAGGATGTGTATACCATGCTTCTATAACCTTGGATAGACCAGGGCATTCCTTAAGAAGATGTCTACCCTTACAAAGCTTGCAAGGGTACTTGGGCTTATGGGTTGTTTGGGTGATCTTGACATCATCAACACTCCCAACACGACCAACAGTAACTGGTTGTTTTCCAACATGTTTGACACTGGTTGGAAGCTTTGACCCTTGTTTGTCTTTTTTCTTCTTAATCTTCCTTTTCTTATTCTTCTTAATCACTGGGTTACTAGCTTCATAACTTTCAATCGATAAAGAAGATGAAACATAAGGCGACCTTGCAAGCGAAGAAGGCGAAGAAGACCTTACTGGTGAAGAAGGTGAAGGATCAACATGAGGTTGATGCTCATGGGGGAAAGTGCTTGTGACTGAAGAACTAACTACATTTGGGATTACCTGAGTGGAAACAACCATACCGGTAATCCAATCGTGAGACCTGGAAGGCTCAAAGTAGCAATATGAGGAGAGCCAATGTTTCCATAAGAAGGAAAAATAAAAGGTTCCCCTGGAGCAGGGGTTCCTTCATTGGTCATTTCAGGAACTGACGCCATTAAATAAATATCCAATCTAGAGTCCTCTAAAGAAAACAAACAGTACACACTAAAAATCTAGTAAGTAAGCAAGCAAACAAAACCTTCTCACAATGAACACATTAGTTGGTGATGAAATCCAACGTCACGGGAACAATGTAAGAAGGGGCTGAGATAGAGCGGGTGGAAAATTTACATTGATGACCTGCTTAACGGACTTACACCCTAGTGCAAGCTCCCACACATAATCGTGGGTATACCCTCCAAGGAGCCTGAGTGAGTTTGACCAACGTCGATTCCAGGTACCGTGAAGACTTGCCCCTCCACAGTCACCTTGCGTAAAGACCCTAAAGAGATGGGCCACTAAGGTTACCAATCACTACAATGATGCCTGGGGAAATAGTCGACAGTCCGATCCATGCGCAAGGGCAGGGTATCTAGCCCGAAATCAACTTGAAAGGATTCCACTCATCATTGTGGGTATACCTCTCAAGCGACCCCCATAATACGTGCAACCTCTACACCAAGACCAACAAAGCAGGGTGAGTAACTATGCCAGTCTCAATGCGACCTCGTGATTGGCCCTTGTGTTAGAAGGGCTTCTCAGGACAAAATTTAATAAGTGGATTTAACCACTCCCTAACTCAAGATTCTATGTTTGTTTGCAACTTTGGAAAGTTATCTTTCACACCTATTCCAAATCCCTACAACTAATCTAATGTAGGTTTGCTACCAGAAAAGATAAAAATGTCTAATCAATTTTTATAAGTGCTTTATTTAATGGATTTTGTTACTCAAAAGGAAGATGGCATGGACAATATGGTGTTTTGATCGACTTAAAAATTATGCAAAGATACGAAGATGCAATCTTTTAATTTCGATGAAAGCTATGCTACGAGAAGGAGAAAAAATTTATCATTCCCATATGCACGATGTCCCAAAATATTAACTCATCAATATCAATATTCTCAAGAAATGAGAAAAAGGTACTGAACACCAATGCACGATTCATGGCCCCCCCGGCCATGAGGGGGAAATTTTTTCATAATTTAAGATAAAAAAATGCTAAGAATCATGCAATTTCGCTACTTCAAATGCAAGGATGCCCCCAATCTAATATAAAGCAAGAAATTAAATCTTTTTGTTTCAAAAATTTCACTAGAAGCAATAATGAACTTTTTTAAAACAAAGAAACCCAAACTAAAAGTTTTCTTTTAAAGCAAACTATTCAGAAGAAATCTCATCTTTCCCTAAACAATTCTAAAGAAAACAAATGCTTTGTAATTGAAAGACACTCAAAGCAAGAGACTGATCCTTGAAAACTAAACAAAGAAAAGATGGATAAAAGAAACTCAAAGAATGTCAAGAAGACTGTAAATAGATCAATATAGGCTCCAAAAGTTCAATCCAGCTGTTCAAAGCAAAACTGGGCATTAAAAAATGACAAGACCCAATCCAAAATTTTTTACAAACAAGTTCGTAGGCTGGAAGTGTATTACATTGCGACAATCAAAGATTCTTGCAGGATGAACAAAGGTTGACTACGAGGGGTTCGCACTGGACTTAACTCCAGGGTGCGAACTCAGGTGTGTCTCGTAGGCCACTAAAGGGTACAATGCGAGAATTCTTGTAAACAAGAATTTTTTTGAAAAAGGACTAAATTTGAGTGAACTTTCAGATCTAGAGAGCTTGGATGGATCTCCCACAGACTCAGAGACTAGAAAACAAGCAATCAAAGCAAGGGAAACTAGACTAACTAGGAAACAATCCGTTCCCCAATGGAGTCGCTAATTTTGTTATCAGACTAATCGGTAGGTGAGGACACTAACAGATCTCCCTAGATCCACCTGGATCTAGAACAAAACAGGACAGAACATGACGCTTTCCTTAAGCTTTAAATATTGAATTTACTAACTAAAGAAGGATGGGTGACATATCATTTAAATGTCGCTTCCTCTCGCCATCACCATCCTAGCTCCGTTCCAATGCTCATACAATGATGATCCTGCAAAAGAATGCAACCAACCAAAGTGTTAGTAATAGCATAAACTCAATATAAACCTATGTATGTGATCAAGGAATCATACAATAAAACACAACAAGCTTTATAGGAAAGAATCATATTACTATATCATATTAAATGTGAAAGAGAGATTACAACGATGGCCTTGATGTCATAAGGTCCCTTCCAACTGTCCTTCATTCCCCACACACTTTCACTCCAAGAATTCTGAGAGCATAGATATGATAGTATTCACAATCTATCTTGACAAAGCCAAAACTCAAAACCACTCTAACCAAGCTAATAATTCCAAGCCAAATCAAACTTAGCCAATCCCAAAATCTCCAAGCTAACATTCTCCATGAGAGCTCCTCTCCTTTTATAAGTTGAAGAGGATAAGGTGAGGAGGTTAGGATGATCCCACTAAATCATGAAAGTGAGTAAGATCCAAACCATTTAGATGCCACCTCACCATGGAAGTTTCTCCTTCTAGAGGATTCGAGAAAATGCTCGTTTTTCCCACGTGTAAGCATGCTCGCACCCTGCCTATAGTGCAACCTGCGAACCTCTCGCAACCCAGCTATGGTGCAACCTGCGAGAATCAGGCATTCTCGCACCCTGCCTATATAGCAACCTGCGAACTTCCTTTTTTACAGGGTTTTTACAAGGGAAAATGCAACTTCTTTTCTCAGGAAAAGTTCTTCTCCCTTCACTCTTCAGGAACTCAGGCCACCGACCCCTCTGAAGGCAACATATAGGTTTACATCATTAATGGTCATAGGGATGATGAAAATAATGTGTAACACTCTCGTGAGGGATTCAAGCCTAGTTCCACTCTGATACGATGTTGATTTTTCTAAATGAGATGATATTGTATATTTGAATGATGTTATTAAAATGGTGAGTTGTTTCATATATATAGAACATATGGTGACAAAAAATGAAAGGATGTGTCCCTTGGATAATAGATAACTAATTATTTATTATATATATTTATACTAAACTACATTTCACTTTTTAATTTTCACATTATGAATACTGACCTTAGTTACAATTTCAATAAGATGTGACAGGGACACTACCATACCTCTCCCTCAATGTCCAGTTTCTATGCATAACCCCTTTAATCCTTATGTGAGTCGGATTAGAAAGCATCATCAGCTTCCATCCACTGGCAAAAAAACTATCAATGATACATATACATATATCATACTATAATAAATCATATGTCACATGTGTGTAAAATGAAATACTCAAATAGAATACAATCCACTCTTTGACTCAATCTAGAGTCCAAAGAAGTCCGTCGATGCCATCAACATCCATAATATGTCATGTGTTATGCACACTCATGAAAACTCGTCAATAATATTTGCCAATACATATACATCAAATAACAATAAGTCACAACACATCATCATAATCATGTATAATTCATAATCAAAATGAAATCATAATGTGCCATAACCGAATCATTCGCATGCAAGTGTCCTCAAAGAATAAGTCAATAAAAGTGTACTTTGTAGAGCGGGATGTTACAGGCATATACAAAAGAATTCAAAAATAAAGCATTATACCTAGGAATTATGTTGACTACTCATGAAACTCTTCTGAAGTATATTGGTGGAATGCAAACATATCTTCATCACACTATTCTAATGTTTCTCCCTACTAACATTGATAAGGTGTTAATAAAAGATACACATATAGAGTCTAGTAAGGGTAAGCATGCAAGAAAAGATAAGAATTCATTCAAGTTCGAGAAGAAACTCAAAGGTAAATGGAAGTTTAAGAAATCAACCACAGTGAAACAAGTTGAGGGAAGACCTACATTTTCCCACTCTAAGAGAAAGGGACATGAGGAATCATAGTGTTGGAAGTTGCATCCATAATTATGGACGAAGAAATTCAAGGATAAAGGGAAGCATAATATTGTTGCATCAACTCATAAGCATTTAGCGTCAGTTTCTCGAGATGATCCCAAGATCCTGGACATATGAAGAAAATATATATCAACTATTAATTCAAATTATTCACTTTAATTTTCCAAGATGGAAAGTGATATTGATCAGAAGAAAAGGAGTGATTTTTTTCATGTCATAGTTATAGTCAAGCATACAAAGGTAGATACTTTATATGACAGTGGATCTCAAGTTAATATAATATTTGAAAAAATTGTTAAGAATTTGGATTTGAAGATGACACCTAACAAAAAACATATCCATTAGGTTAGATGTGTGACAATGTTAATTTGCAAGTGACGAAATAGTGTAAGATTAGGTTTGCAATTATAGATAAGTTATTTGACGAGGTCGAATTAGATGTTGTGCCTCTTGACATCTGTGACATTGTCTTCGATAGTCCATATATGTTTCATAGGAAGGTTGTGTTCTATAAATAATAAAATAAATATCACCTTCTCAAGGATGGGATTGAATATCTTTTCAGATCTTATCACATCAAAACCAATGCTTCTTTAGTGAGCACAGGGAAAATGAAGAGACTGGTAAGCATACGTGAATTTTTTTGTCTCATGATAGTGAAACATAAAGAAGATGACATAATAGATGCTTTAACAAGTTGTGATCCAAACCACAAGAAGGAATTGATCAACATCATATATAATTATGATGAATTATTTCAGTAACCCACATGGTTTCCTTCTAAAAGAGAGGTTGAACATGAAATATATTTGTAGCAAGATGATCCTCTTACTAACATTGGAATGTACAGGTCATCAATGATCAAGAATGAAGAAATCAAGAATAAAGTTCAGGAGCTTTTCAATAAAGGAATAATAAGACCAAGATCCTCACCATTTGGTTCTCCTATTGATTTAGCTCAAAAGAAATATGGCAAGTGGAGGATGTGTATTGATTTTTAAGTCATGAATAAGATTACAGTAAAGAAATATTATCCTCTTCTTAGAATAACTTATCTATTATATTTGTTAAAGACTGTTGTGTATTTTAGTAATTTAGACTAGCAAAGTGGTTATCATTAGATCATAATTGCAGAAGGCGACATATAAAAAAATTCTTTCAAGAAAAAGAAAGGATTGTTCAAATCGTTGGTTATTACATTTGGGTTATGTAACACACCAATTTTTTTTATGAGAGTGATGATTTATGTGTTATGTCCCTATATAGATGATTTTTTTATTGTCTATTTAGATGACAATTTGATCTTTAGTTGAACATTTGAAGATCATCTAATGCATGTCAGGAAAGTTGTTGAACTTTTTGAAAAGAAGAAGTTGTACATCAAGTTATCTGAGTGTGAATTTGGAAAAAAAATATATGTTATATTTGGGTTACATTGTAGGGAATGGTCAGATAAATATAGATTCTGCAAAAGTATAAATCATTGGGAAATGTCCCAAGTCGACTACTGCCACCTAAGTCAGGAGCTTCTTAGGAGAAGCATAATACTGGAGGGAATTAATAGTTAACTTATCATACATAGAAACACCTCTACATGCATTAACAAGTGATAACCAATTCTTTCAATGGGAATTCAAGTAGCATAAAGCATTTGAGACATTGAAATAAAATATAAGCATCACACTAGTTCTGTCATTGCCAGATCTACAACAACCATTTGAGACTCAAACCGATGCAAGAGGATATTCCATGGGTGTAATATAATATTGATGCAATGAGGTAAACATATATGTTATCATTCTGAGAATTTCACTCAAGTTGTGATTAACTATCCAACATATGATAAGGAATTGTATGTGTTGGTACAAAGTGTAAAGAAATGGAATAATTACTTAATGGGAAAGGAGACAATCATTAATACAAATCATCAACCATTATAGTATTTGCACAAGCCAAGATAAAACATTCACGACACTTCAGGTGGACGAGATTTCTACAACAATTCCATTTGGTAATCAAGTTTAAGAAGGGTATTCATAACAAGGTTACATATATGTTATCAAGCCCAGTAATTAATGTATCCACAATACTCAAGTATACTCCCTTAGAACATGAAATACATGCAAAACAATATGCTAGGGATGATGATTTTAAATAAGTATATGATGCATTAACTCATGAAAATCAACAGTCAAACTATTACATGTATGAAAATTTATTATATCATATTGGAAAATTATGTATACCAAGAGATGAAAGGGTAAATATAACCAGAGAATCTCATGCATCTCTCATCTTTGGTCATGAACGAGACATTTTCCAAGTATATCAAAGGGTGTGTCATGTGTGGCACAAGTAAACCTAGCAATAAAAAGTTGAGATTATATACAACACATGTGGTACCTTCAAAACCATGGGAAAGTATCTCCATGGAATTTCTAGGAGGTTTTCTAATGTCCAAGATAGGTCATTATTATCTATATGTCGTGGTGGACAGATTCAACAAGATGCGTATTCTAATTCCATGCAAGAAACATGTCACAACTAAAGGGACAACACATATGTTCTTTGCTATTGTATGGGTTTATTTTGTACTTCCTACATCTATTATATCATATCAAGATTCTCTAATTTTAGGAAAGTTCTGGTCTCATTTATGGGAGGTAATGGACACTAAGTTGAATAAAATCAGGGATTTTCATCTGCGGACAAGTGGAAATACATAGGTGGTAAATAGAACAATGGTACATCTACTTTGAGGATACTGCAACAACATCCTAAATTATTGGATGGATAGCTACCTTATATCTAACATGCCTATAATTATGCCATGCATTAATCTACTCATAAAACGCCTTTTGAAGTATGTTTGGGGTACGTGCCTAAATCACATATGGAATTTGGTTTTGGAGAAAAAAATCAAGAAAATGGACAGGATGATACAAATAAGATACAAGGTTCATTCAAAAGTTTCAATAGGTACATAAAGAAGTATAGGAACAATTGGAGAATATCCAAGTGACATATAAGGAAAGGCATGACAAACATCGGGTTGATCATTAGCTTGAAGTCGGTGATCAAGCATAGCTACATATCAACAAAGATACAATGAAAGGTGAAGGTAAAAATCTAAGGCCAAATACAATATAGTCCATTCAAGATCTAAGAGAATACTGGTACTAATTCCTTTCATTTAGATATACCATCCTACATGCAAATGTATTTAGTGGTAAATGTTGAGAATTTGAAGTTTTTTGAGCCTCCTATGATTATGGATGAAGAAGAAAGTATCCAGGTTCCAACAATTGATGATTTTTATCTAGAGTATTTGGATGAGCTACATAGATGTTATTCTCAACGGAAGGATCATAACTTCATAGCGAGGTGATATGGAATATCTTTGAGTTGGTCTTAAAGGGGTAAAATGAAGTAAATCCAAATCGATGGAGATTAGAAGGGTGAGGGAACTCTACCCTCACTTAGTCGTTGAGTAAACTTTTGGAGGTCCAAAAGTCTTCCAATGGGGAGGAATGATCCATGAGGATCTGTGAATGCTCGAAGAGTTCCAAAAAGATATGGAACATCCACAAAGACATAAAATGGTTCAGGAATGATCAAACTTCAAAATTTCCAAATCATCCCCAAAACACCATCATTGTGTAGAGATCGACGATAGATTTCCAATGGCATAAATTTCACCTTAAACAGAGTTCATATGCAAACTTTATGAGTCATCAAAGTTCTATTCAAACCTAGAAAAAAGGTCAAAGGTCAAAGTACAAGGAAAAATAAAGGGGTGACATGTGTCACCACTACAAGGGTGACACGTGGCACCTAACTAGCAATTGAGTGGGAAATGTACAACAATAAGTTGTCTAATGAGATGATGACAATTAGTAGACAATTTTTTCAATCATATTATGACATGTGGCATTGAAGAGCCAATGAAAGGCTACCACGTGGCACCCTCCCATTGGAAAATATGGGTCAATGTGTATTAAAATTTATGGAGTTGATGGGGGTTGAACCTGCGACCTCCATAACTTTCTCAGGCCAAACATAGTCCCCACTACCAATGCACCATACAATGGGTCTTGACCTATCTATGGCAATCAATATATTTAAATTTATCTATGGGTCTTGACCTATCTAGTCGATGGGGGTCGAACCTGTGACCTCCATAAATTCCCAAGGCCTAACATAGTCCCCACTACCAATGCACCATATGATGGGTCTTGACCTATCTATGGAAATAAATATATTTAAAGTTATATTAATCTTCATATGGGAATCCAAGGGGCTGAGGGCCTAATCCCTCGACCCTTGGTATTTATACATACCGTATCACCAATAACTGATCGCGGAAGGGATCAATGCATATAACCATATAATAATGTTTCAGAATTCGTACGAGAGTTATGTTGTATAACCATATGTTATAGCATATGGTTACCCAAAGTTTTGGGCAGTCCCAACCATTGAAATATATATATATATATATATATATATATTGTGGTCGGTGGGAATGGAAACCTTGAACAACCAACCATGCAAAAAAATTAACACACCACCTATAACTGATTCAGTTACAAGTCTGATTTGGTTATAGAACTGAATAAATTACATTTAATGTATGTCGTACATTTAAAGATTTGGTTAGAAGGGGCACCCCATTTAATGGTGTGCACCCTAAAGCACAAGAGGCACTTAATTAATGCAAAGTGGTCTCAAAATTCATTCCCAAGGGTACACAAATTTATGAGTCTACACTGTAAAGCGTGTTGAAGTGTAATTTGATGGAATTTTAAGTATTTTATATCAATTTTACATGATTTTTCACTAGGAATGCAATGGTGCATTTTTGCATTTGAGCAACATGTAAAAAGGTCATTGTAAAACACAAGAAATTAAGAATTAATACCAGAAGTCTTTATTTCAAGTGGATCAGGAGAGGTAGCCCAAATTGGGTGAACTTCGTTTTCTCCAACTTGTATATGTGATTATATTATTGTTGTTCATTTCAAGTTCATTTATTTGCAATTTATTTATCATTAAAGTGGAATTGGATAGATACATATTTCACATGTAATTTGCAAAACCGTTAGGTGATCATTTTATTTCAAAGATCAAGTAGATGTGTATGTGTATTTAAAATTATCATCATCTAAGGATTTTTCGGATCATATCCTCTATCCATAGTTTTACCCACCGAAGGATTAATCTATGTGGTTTAAAGAAACTGACAATACATGTCTCTACCCCAAATTTGTTTTTCACAATTTCTGCAACGGAAGGTTATCTCATACCACTTGTAAGGTACAATATGTATTTTATAAAGAAGAAAAATAAATATTATGAGAAATACCAACAAAAATACAAAATAGAGAGAACAACACCAACAACAATGATACCTTTATTGATATAAATCCAAGTTCACTTGGCTCCTCTAGCAGGAAACCTCTAGCAGAGTAGAGCTCTATTACAATAATTCTCGAGACAAGAATTGATCATGCCTTCTACTCCTATTTATTCTAATTCTATCTTCTAAAGAACATTCTAGAGGCAGATATTTCTAGAAGAAAAAGCTTCTATTAAGTCTTCTAACATTAGACTTGTTAACATTATTATTTAGGCCTTATTTAGTAATTCCATCCTTTATTGCATGGAAAATATATTATTTTACTTACGTGAGGGGTTAGGGAGATTAGGTTCCTCACATACTTCTTCTCAAGTTTCCAGGTAGTTTCATTTATGGATTCTCGTACCAAGTATGACACTATGACCATTATTTTTACATATTAGATTTTTCCATCCTTGCATGTCGTTTTGATTACAATTGATGTCATGTTCTATTATTTTTTTTCATTTTTGAAGGCTACACATAATGTTCATATGTAATAAAGAACTTAGTTCCCAATCAAACATTTCTTCATGCAATAAAATAAAATAAAGATTTTTTTCTTATATGAGCTTTTTTCATTTATTTTACAAGGTTTATTGGTCATACACCTTGAATTTATTTTTTGAAAATTGTTTTTATTTCATATTTACATAACTATAGATATCATATTTATCATTCCACACATCACCTTCATTTAAATGAAGATGAAAATTATCTTAATTTATTTTCACATCAGAATAAGAATAACACATAACACACAGTGCAATTGTATCTTCCCTTAGAATCTCCCCCATGGTCACATTAATGAGAATGGTGCTATGTAAATTTACTTATTTAAATATATTATTTTCTTTATCCTAGCTGCAACCTAGGTTCTTTATTTTTCTCTATGAACTCCAAATTAATATAATTTAGTTTGCATAGAATAGAATTCTTATATAATTTTCATCTTTTTATTTTCATTTATTATTATTATAGGTATTTATTTTATTGTAGGAAGAGAAAATTATATGTAAGAAGGATTATGAAAACTACTAGGTTTTATCGAAGAAAAATTATGAAAACTACAAGCAACCATGGAAGTCTTTCTTTCTATTATGTTTTGATTTTTGGCACAACCTACCATAAATCAACTGTTATTTACATGCTATGATCTTCATTTAGGGATTATAAGGTTATATGGGCAATGGGATATCTACTTCATTCCCTCTTAAATATGTTATCTCGGTGGTATTTATTTAGAGTATACAACGAGACGATGGCCCTTTCGAACCTACCATTGGAAATTTCACTCTAATATCAAATGTAACACCTATTATAAAAGTCTACGAAATCATATTCACTTAATAGAAGACCTATTCACTTGATATAAGACATCTAATGGAATATATTTATTTTACCATAAATTTCCTACATTCCTAGATCGAATAACCTATAACATACTCATAATTTTTATACATTTTCCCAATGCTAAATATTAACAATTGGAAACTAAATTTACAAATATAAATAACAATATGAGATAAGTAAGACGATAATTGTTAACTTTACAACTAAAATATTAAAATAGAAAAACAAAAAAATATAGCAAGTAAAATACCTCTTCATTTTGAATTTATTAGTTGTAATGTAGTCCAATGCATAGTAGGAAGATTCCTCCAAGTGTTCTTTTACCACTTAACCAAAGTGGAACAACATTATCCTCCCAACTTCGCTTCTTAGCTCCAATAAACATTTTGGTTTCTTGGTGCTCAGTGCCTGTGACTCCAAGAACAACATTGCAAATATCATCTCAGAAGATTTTCACAAGAAAATATTTCTTCCAAGAATTATCCAATCTCCTAATAAGCTCCAACATCTCCACCTCCTTCCTCCAATGCGAGTCTCTCTCCCTATTTCTCAAGTTTTCATAGCCCCTTCTTCATGTCTCCTCAACCTCAAATATATTATACATTCACAACACAATTTTTAATTGGTATCCATGTAATAAAATTTCACATTTGAATTTGCATGTTTATAAAAATCACATAAATATCATCATCAACAAAATATAATAGTGAAAATAACATTATGCAACACATAAAAACATCCAAATATACACATCTCAAATATCTATATCATTCTAACTAATTCCAAACAATTACTAAGTAATGAATTACTAAGACGAGTAAAATCAAAGTTCTAACTACCCAAGGCCTAAATATGGGGCATTATAGTCTTACTTTTATATACTATCCACCACCTACAATCTCATCCTTGGCTATAAAGACCCTTCAAACATCATTATAGGTATGAGGCACTAATATCCTCACCTTATCTCTAATATTGTAATTTAGACCATAAAAAAACTTGTTTACTCACATCATATTAGTACTTAAGTATGGGCCATACCTTAATAGATACATATATCTTGCTCCATAATCATTAAATTATCTACTTCTGTTTCTTAGTAAATTAGATTCAATTAATCGTTTGTTAATGAATTCTTCAGATGTGTACTTCCCAATTTTACCTGATTATTATTATAAAAGAAATTTATTCTTTGAGGGCGTTTGCTTGCAAACAACCCAATTATTTACTCTTATTATGATTATGAAACTTAATTTTAAATATGATTGAGTAAACTTGAGAATGTTGATTTCGGTAAATCAAATTCATGTGGTACTTAGATAAATATTTTATGCAATGACATGACAAAAATAGTGTTAATGATAAATTCATTGGATAATTTTTACATGAGACTTGGATTGTTCTTACTACAAATATTACTAATAGTTTTCCTAATGTGACATGGAACTACACAAAAATGTGGATGCGAAAAGCCATTGACAAGAATTGGGAATCTAGATTGAGTTATGAAGCAATAACCAAATCATGAACATGTTTTTTATTATTGATGTAAATGATAATTTTTTTTTGTACTATAGAGGTAAATGATGAAAATTACTGATGAAATGATTTAGTGAATGCAGGCATAGGGAACATCCTTTTTTATTTGACTTACACATGGGCAATGAGCCTCTATAGAGTTATACCAAGTACTATGAGAAGAGGCTGATCCAGGTGGATATCGGTGGCCACCCACCTTTTCTGATTGGCTCAAAACAATTTTCTGGCAATTTTGACAATTTACTATTTTTAGCAGGTTTTAACTTCTTGAGCCATTTTGAGGGCCTAAATGAAGGTTTTTCAAGATAGAGGTTCTCAATGATATCCAAAGGCATTATTGATCCCCAAAAATGAATCTCCTCGGCAATACCTTTCCAATGAGCTATCATACGCCTAAAATGGAGATCATATGCAAAAGTTACGACCCCAGAAAGTTGATGTACTAACTTACCCAAACGGGGCCCACATGAATTTTGGCGCTTCATCTCCTAGGGTTAGGTTTTTGGATGTCTAGGGTTTTTGGCATTCCTGTTTATTGTAAAAATTCCTTTAGAGCCTCATTGTAATCATCTTCTTGCAAATGCGAGTAGCCATCACATCTCTTCTTAGAGATAAGTTGCCACCATTCTAGTGAGTCTTTCACTCTGTATTTTTACAGTCTCTGTACATTTCTTTCATTAATAGAAATAATGTATTATTGTATATCATGTTTATGGTTGCATCTCTGATACATTTCTATTATATTATTGAATATCTGTGATATCTCTGTGCATTTCTTTATTATATCTCCGCTCTCATTTCGTGCCGAAAATAACCCACATCAGTGGTATCAGAGCATACTTTTCTTGATTGTTTTTCTCAGTGCATGTCCCCGACGAGGTCCGAGTATAGAAATTTGGGTCTTGAGCTTGTCTCTATTGAGGACAATCTCTCTCGAACACCCAAGAAACCCTCAATGGCAGAAGAAAATAAAAACGACGGAGCAAACGATCCTATCAATCTATTGCTTGAACAAGCTCTCATGCGACAGAGGGACGAAATGATGGAAAATTTTTCTCACATCCTTTAATGCCTGCCGATAGCAATAGGTGCATATTCATCAAGCGACCACTTTGGAGGCACCTCTCCTTTCAAGGTACAAGTTAATTTTGATATTCTTGTATTTGAAGGACACATAGATGTAGAAGCCCTAGAAAAATGGTTAACTCTGCTAGAAGGTCATTTCTCTATTCAGAATTTTTCCAACAAAAAAAAGATCACCTTCGCACTCCTTTAAGCTCTCCCTAATGTCAAACATTGGTGGGCAAATTTTTGGGAGAAAAGTTCCACTGAGGAGTCTGGAATATATGGGGTCGAGCCCATTTGGGATTTTTTTGTAGATGCGGTAAAAGAACAGTATTACCTTGTTGGAAACTATGAGGACAAGTACATGATATGGACCACACTGTGGCAAGGGAGGGGCCAAAAAGTTTTGGAGTTCACCAATACCTTCCATACCTTGCGCACCAAGTTGGATATCAAATACTCTGAATGACATTTGGTTCTGAAATACCATGGAGCTCTACACAACTACATCCAAACTGAAATGGATTTTCTGGACATCTCATCACTCGGTGTTGCTTATCGATATGTTGTTAAAATCGCGCAAAAATTTAAGCACAAGAACAAATGGGATTTTGGGTCTGCAAATCCGCAACAACCAAAGTCTGACAAGGACAACCCTAACAAACAGTCTCCCAAAAACTAGTCCAAGACACAGGAAAAGAAGGGTCACAGGAAGACAAAGAAGGACACCGGAAAATGGTGCAATTTCCACAAAATCCCCTGGAATAACACCGATGAATGTCACTCAAAATAGTCATTGGTGGCTGAGATCAAATATAAGGAGCCGAACCTTGATTCAGAATTTGATTATGAAAATAATGGTAAAGGAAAGATCATTGACGCAGACCCCACTGCTATTGTCGCGACCACAACAATTCAACTAGAAGAACCAACAGTTCCTGAAGAGGGGGATCACCTTTTTCATTCACAGATGTGGGTGAAGGGGACCCCGCTGCATTTTATTGTTAATAGCGGAAGCCAGAAAAACCTCATCTCAGTAGAGGTCATCAAACAGTTGGGATTGTCGACAACACGACACCCGTATCCATACAACATCGGGTGGCTTCGCCAAGGATGAGATCTTCGTGTTAGCCAGTAATGTTGATTGTCATATGGCATCCAACCCTTCAAGGATGAGGTATTATGTGATGTTTCCCCACTATATGTTTGTGATGTTCTCTTAGGCCAACCATATATGTGGAAGTGCCATGTTGTTTATGAGTCTTGACCCCGTAGTGTCATTGTTTCTCTGGGGGGTCATCTCTATAGAATACCAGAGGTAGTTCCGACTACTATTCCACCCAAAAAGTTCTGCAAGGTACTATCTCATACTACAAAATTAAACTTCTTCACAATCTGTTCAAAAGGGGAATAGAAAGACATTGCAACCACTACAACTTCGCCCCAAGCACCTTCTATCCAACAGAAGCAGGTCAACAAGGTTGCAACAAAGTGTAAAGATTCCTTCTGCACACCATCCTCTCATGTAGCCTGACTT
Source organism: Picea engelmannii (assembly GCA_009831015.1). Lineage (NCBI taxonomy): Eukaryota > Viridiplantae > Streptophyta > Pinopsida > Pinales > Pinaceae > Picea > Picea engelmannii. Next base: position 274,246 of record ML779225.1, read on the forward strand.
TTTGAACAGCCTCAGCCTCAACAGGTTCATGACAGACTTCCACAAACTGAGCAACACGACGTCTCCAGCAAGGCAAGCAACTCACCAAGATGCAGATTCAACAAACACTTTTCCCTCTCCCCCAGGAACTCAATGCAATGGATACCATTTCATCCTAAGGAGGGAGGATTGATCCAGGTGGATATCGGTGGCCATCCACATTTTTCGACTGGCTCAAAATAGTTTTTTGGCAATTTTGGCAATTTACTATTTTTAGTAGGTTTTAACTTTCGAGGCCATTTTGAGGGCCTAAATGAAGGTTTTTTGAGATCGAAGTTCTCAATTATAGTTTAAGGCATGATTGAGCCCCAAAAATGAATCTCCCTGATGATACCTTTCCAACGAGCTATCATACACCTAAAACGGAGATTGTATGCAAAAGTTACGACCTCGGGAAGTTGATGTACTAACTTACCCAAACGGGGCCCACATGAATTTTGACGCTTCATATCCTAGGGTTAGGTTTTTTGATGTATAAGGGTTTTAGCATTCCTATTTATTGTAAAAAGGCCTTCAGAGCCTCATTGTAATCATCTTCTTGCGAGTACGAGTAGTCGTCACATCTCTTCTGAGAGATAAGATGCCACCATTCTAGTGAGTCTTTCACTCTGTATTTTTACAGTCTCTGTACATTTCTTTCATTAATAGAAATTGTGTATTACTGTATATCTGTGTTTATGGTTGCATATCTGATACATTTCTGTTATATTATTGAATATCTGCGATATCTCTATGCATTTCTTTATTATATCTCTTCTCTCATTTCGTGCTGAAAATAATCTGGATCAGTGGTATCAGAGCAGACTGCTCTTGATCATTTTTTCAGTTCATGTCCCCGACGAGGTCCGAGTATAGCAAGTTGGGTCTCTATCTTTTCTCTATTGAAGACAATCTCTCTCGCACACCCAAGAAACCCTCAATGGCAGAAGAAAAAAAAAACGACGAAGCAGACGATCCTATCAATCTATTGCTTGAGCAAGCTCTCACCCGACGGAGGGACGAAATGATGGAGAATTTCTCCCACATCCTTCAACACCTGTCGATAACAATAGGCACATATTCATCAAGCGACTGCTTTGGAGGCACCTCACCTTTCAAGGTACAAGTTAATTTTGATATTCCTGTATTTGAAGGACAGATAGATGCAGAAGCCCTAGAAAAATGGTTAACTCTGCTAGAAGGTTATTTCTCTACTCACAATTTTTTCAACAAAGAAAAGATCACCTTCGCACTCCTTAAATCTCTCCCTAATGTTAAACATTGGTGGGAAACTTATTGGGAGAAAATTTCCACAGAGGAATATGGAATATATGGGGCTGATCCCACTTGGGATTTTTTTGTAGATGCGATAAAGGAACAATATTACCCTGTTGGAAACTATGAGGACAAGTACATGAGATGGACCACACCGCGGCAAGAGAGGGGCCAAATAGTTTTGGAGTTCACCAATACCTTCCATACCTTGCGCACCAAGTTGGGTAACAAAGACTCTGAATGACATTTGGTTCTAAAATACCGTGATTTTCTGGACATCTCATCACTCAGTGCTGCTTATCGATATGCTGTTAAAATTGAGTAGAAATTTAAGCACTAGAACAAACAGGATTTTGGGTCTGTAAATCCGCAACAACCAAAGTATGAAAAAGAAATCCCTAACAAACAGTCTCCCTAAAACCAGTCCAAGACACAGGAAAAGAAGGGACACGGGAAGACAAAGAAGGACACCAGAAAATGGTGCGATTTCCACAAAATCCCCTAGCACAACACCGATGAATTTCACTCAAAACAGTAATTGGTGGCCGAGATCAAAGACAAGGAGCCGAATCCTGATTCAAAATCTGATTCTGAAAATACTAGTAAAGGAAAGATCATTGACACAAACCCCACTTCCATTGTCATGACTGCAACAATTCAACTAGAAGAACCAACAGATCCCGAAGAGGGGTAGCGCCTTTTTCATTCACAGATGTGGGTGAAGGGGACCCCGCTGCATTTTATTGTTGATAGAAGAAGCCAGAAGAATCTCATCTCAGCAGAGGTCGTCAAACAATTGGGATTGTTGACAACACCACACCCGCAACCATACAACATCGGGTGGCTTCACCAAGGAAGAGATCTTCATGTCAGCCAACAATGTCGATTGTCATATGGCATCCAACCCTTCAAGGATGAGGTATTATGTGATGTTTCCCCACTAGATGTTTGTGACGTTCTCTTGGGCCAACCATATATGTGGAAGCGCCATGTTGTTTATGAGTCTTGACCCTTCAGTGTCATTGTTTCTCTGGAGGGTCATCTCTACAGAATACCAGAGGTAGTTCCGACTATTGTTCCACCTAAAAGGTGCCGCAAGGTAGTATCTCATACTGCAAAATTTATCTTCTTGAAAATCTATTCAAAAGGGGAACAGAAGGACACTGCAACCACTACAGCTTCGCCCCAAGACCCTTCTATCGAACATAAGCAGGTCGACAAGGTTGCAGAAAAGTGCAAAGATTCCTTCTGCACACCATCCTTTCATGTAGCCCAACTTGTTGAACAGAAAAGCCTCAACACGTTCGTGACAGACTTCCACAAACTAAGCAACATGACGTCTCCAGCAAGGCAAGCAACTCACCAAGATGCAGATTCAACAAATGCTTTTCCCCCTCCTCGGGGAACTCAACACAATGGAGACCATTGCTTCCTAAGGAGGGAGGATTGATCCATGTGGATATCGGTGGCCGCCCACCTTTTCCGACTGGCTCAAAACAGTTTTCTGACAATTTTGACAATTTACTATTTTTAGCAGGTTTTAACTTCTGGGGCCATTTTGAGGGCCTAAATGAAGGTTTTTCGAGATCAAGGTTCTCAATGATAGCTAAAGGCATGATTGAGACCCCAAAATGAATCTCCTCGGCGATACCTTTCCAATGAGCTATCATATGCCTAAAACAGAGATCGTATGCAAAATTTACGACCCTAGGAAGTTAATGTACTAACTTACCTAAACAGGGCCCACATGACTTTTGGCGCTTCATCTTCAAGGGTTAGGTTTTTAGATGTCTAGGGTTTTTGGCATTCCTGTTTGTTTTAAAAAGGCCTTCAGAGCCTCATTGTAATCATCTTCTTGCGAATGCGAGTAGCCGTCACATCTCTTCTCAGAGATAAGCTGCCACCATTCTAGCGAGTCTTTCACTCTGTATTTTTATAGTCTCTGTACATTTCTTTCATTAATAGAAATCGTGTATTATTGTATATCTGTGTTTATGGTTGCATCTGTGATACATTTCTATTATATTATTGAATATCTGCAATATCTTTGTGCATATCTTTATTATATCTCCGCTCTCATTTTGTGTCGAAAATAATTTGGATCAGAGGCGAAACAATGTACTTTCTTCCACCTACTAGACTCTTATCATGGCCAGAGTTGAAAATTGTAGGACACTTTTACTTGGCATTTGCACTTTATCGTGAAAGTAGGCCACATGTTCAATCACTTACAAGGACCAACTAAGGGATGCACAATAAGGTGTAGGTATTATTCCTCAACATCCATTAGTCTCTCAATAAGGACAACGATATAAGTTAACGGTGTGTCCACAGTTGCGTTAGTTTCCCATTTCTCAAGGTCAAATACTTGAAGGTAATGTATGCATGGAACCTTTAGTATCCGTGTAACGTGTAAGTTTCCCATTTCTCAAGGTCAAATACTTGAAGGTAATGTATGCATGGAACCTTTAGTATCCTTACAAAAACTATTATGAAAATCAAAGTGAAAAGTAATTTAAATATATAGTAGAAAAAAAATATTTTTTAATCATTTTCAGTTAATTCAAAGTAAAATAAAGAAATAAAAATGAAGCTTTGTTTATAAATTTGTGTATGTTTTTATTTTAAACTAATTAATTAATAGAGAAAATTCAATTCATGATAAGTGTGAATTCATTGAGAAGACTTAGAAAGGAGAATCCTAATTCAAATTGACTTTGTAAGGTGAAAAGAATCCTAGAGTTAAGTGAAGAGTGTATTAAAAAACTAAGACATGAAAAGACTTGTGCGATAGAAATAGAAAGCTTGGGAAAGATCTAGAAACATGTAGGAGTAATTTTAGGAAGGAAAATGATTTATTTTTAATTTTTAATTGGTAATTTCATGTGCATGCAAATGACATTTGTAATAATGAATATTAAGAATAAATATTATTTTTTAAATAGTAATTTTGTATTGGTAGGATAGGTGGCATAAGCGAGATGAAGGGAGGGATTCTTCACAAACCGTATTGTTGGATGGTTGTCGTAATGAATTTGATCTTTAGTTTGGATTTTGAATTTGATCTTTAAGTGGGAATATTTTAATCTTACGAGAGTGATCTTCAAATACCTACTTGTGGTATTTATCTATACAACCTGGTTGCATCTAGGAGACCTTGGGAAGAAGAGTACCCTCAAAAGATTATCTTCATTCCAATGATCGACAAGCTTCGACAAACTTGTCATAGAGTTCGACAAAGTGATGTAAAGCTTTGGCCAAGTTGACGGAGAGTTTGACAAGGTGACGAAAAGCTTTGGCAAAATTAATGCAGGAATTCGACAAGATTGAATCAATGTTGAGTGAAACACATCAATGGTTGACGATACTCAATCATAAAATTTTGCAGTTCTAATTACTATATTGTTCTCGAGAAATATATATAATTCACGAAATGACCTCAAATTAAGAATTTAAGTGAACATTGACCTAGCCATTCGGTGAAGGAATCCATATTGCATGTTTTGGTGAGAAATCAAGGGTTCCAAGACCTGTATTGTATGTATTTTCTTAATCTAGTTGATTAGGTTCAGTGAGCGACTATGAACGCATTATCTAAGCCCAAAAAATAATATAGGGCAAACTAATGGTAAGAAAATCGTTTATTTATTTATTTATTTTTTTCGGTTGGCCTGCGAAAAATAACATGCTTTCAAGAATATTACGTCTAAAATGATATTATAAATATATAAACCATTACGGATCAATATCGTAGGTCATCGCAGGAAAGCCGTGTGATCGCACTATTATACTGTCAGTTTCTTCGCGGTAAATGCACAAACCCTTCCTTCAACATATCTCTTAGAAAACGACGGGATGGCGGAATCAAGAAATCGAAGCGATACGGATAATACGAGTTGTGAGATAGAAATGTTTCAGTGGGTTGCGAGAGAACTATTTCGGCGGGTTAATAGTCATATAGAGGACGCGACAAATAGAGGCATACTATGGGAAAGATTTGCCCCTACCACAGGAACAAGCGGAACTGATGGCCGTTCACATGAAGAAGCGGCATGCAGGGAAAACGAAGGTGCTGTTCAGCAGCACTTGATCTCTAGGTTAGTGTATAGATGGATTGAAACAGAGAACGGAGATGAGTGGGAATTGGAGAACGTTTGGGATAATGTGAATATACGTCAATTAGATGACATAGGACAGAAAGCCAAATATGAATGGCGTCCTGTGAACTACAGTGGCCAAAAGAATATTCAGGTTGCAATGGCTGAAAACGTGAATATTGTTTTGCTCCGAACTGTTAGAGATAATGCTTATAGCTGTTGTAATCGTGAGTTTCTAGGTTAACTATTACTGTTGTAATAGTTAGTTTCAACTATGACTGTTGTAACTGTGAGTTTCTAGGTTTACTATTTTTAGCTAATCAGATCCACTTGAGTCAGTGATCTGTATGTAACCCCCATTTGTTTGTAAGTTAAGTAATGAAAACGTTTTGTGTTGTGTGAATTAATTCTTCCAATTTTAACTTGGTATCAGAGCCACGGGGAGAGGGCGTGGATAGTGTGAGCGAGCTTTGCTAAATCCACGAGCTTACAAGGAGGGGCGTTCCTCCATTGGTTGAAATCGAGTAGAAGAGTCTGCTTTGCGTGAAGGTTTTGAAAATTTGTGTTTGCGCAGGTCAAGTGGATAGGGTGAGGAATGTTCTTGCACTGCATGGGTTCTTGAGCTGTGTGGGGTGATAAGGAGAAGTCACGATTAAAGGGTTGCGTTAATCCCCGGTGAGCGTAAGTTTGTGAGAACCTCATTTGTTTTCTTTCTTTGAGGAAAGTCGCGTGTGGTGAGCAAGATTTGGTGCGGTAAGCAATGTCTGCATGCGTGAGCGTGGAGTAGTTTGCATGCGTGAGTTTTTCATTGGAGTTAGCATGAGTTTAGTTAAGATTTGATGCAAATTGAAAGTTTTTTTCTCTTTTTGGAGCATTTGAAAATAAAAGTGCCACGGACTTCTCTTATGCATGCAAATAAGAAAAGGGAAATATATTTTAAAATCTTGAAGGATATTTGATTAAAGTGAGTTATTTTTTATTAAGTGGATATAGGTGAAAAAGAGAGTTATTCATTTTAATAAATAAAAGAGAAAGGAGGATGAAGGAAGGTGAAGTGGAAGTTTGATTCATTCACGATGTGCATGCATGAGTGTGATTTGCATGAGTTGAAATATAAAGGAGATCTTAAGTGAATAAGATTTGCAT
>ML779225.1:280914-295392 GCA_009831015.1 Picea engelmannii
ACTGTGAGTTTCTAGGTTTACTATTTTTAGCTAATCAGATCCACTTGAGTCAGTGATCTGCATGCTATATATGTAACCCCCATTTGTTTGTTAAGTAATGAAAACGTTTTGTGTTGTGTGAATTAATTCTTCCAATTTTAACTCGAACCATCATAGATTGGAGTCGCGTAGATGGAAATGTGTGGAGCCAGCAACTTGTATGGAGTGGCAGTTTTGCAGATTGTCATCGGGTACTGGAACTCTTGGAAGACAATGGTAATAGTGCTAATTCTATGGAATTGAGAGGTGAACGTTTTGATCTTCATCCTCATTTGCGGGAGCAATCAATTGCTCGCCATGGGAGTCATCCCCTACCTGCGCTATGGCGGCTGTCGACTCTTCCCCAACTGTTATAATTTCAGCCGAGTTTATAGGCACAGGTGATCTCGAGGGCGATAGATTGTTATGCGCTATTTTCCATGATATGCTATTTAATGGAGAAGATGATGCAAAACAATTGCCTTGCAATCACCATTTTCACCGGAACTGCATTTTAAAGTGGTTTTATTTAAAACTTGAATGCCCGCTATGCAGGAATGAATTTCAGAGGCAGATTGCCTGAATGTCTCACTCTTTTAAAATCTTTCTACGGGATTTGACATCAATAAACCATCATAATTCACAGGTTTCAATATAATTTTCAGGAGAAAATTTGGTAGTTCTGTTTTATTGTGTGAGTTATTAAAATGAATTGTAGCCCCGAATAAGTTCGTGTAATGGTAATGCATTGATGCGAAGTGGGACATTGCTTAAAACCCTCACTATCTGCAGGTGTCATGATCTATTCCATAAAGTAAAAGTGAAATGTGTGTATGTAAATGATTTTTTTCAGATAGGAATGCATCTAAGTAATAATATCTTGCTTCGGTGCATTGTGTCCTTCATAAATTGGGATAATGTGTATTTTTCATTCTAATTGATGAAATGATGTATGTTCTAATAGTAATGATTATATTCACATTTGTTGCAGAATTAAAGGTACATGAAAGTAACTTTCGTTCTTATATGAGAAATGGAATCATGGAAGATGTTATGGTATCTTATAGCCATGAGTAGGAGATCAAAGGTTTTCGTTTAAACATGGGTAATACTGAGACATAGTCTTATGGGAGAAGAGACAAAGGAGTCTATAACTATGATAATTTTGCATAGAGAGGTGAAGATATATAGAAATGATAATGAAAGGATTATGAAAGCTCACGAAGAGATAATTCAAAGTTTTAATATGTTACATAAGAAAGTTAACAAAGAATCTCACACCAAGCAAGTATCTAGTGCTATTAAACTGACTGCATCTAAATCCCAAAGAAAAATGAATGACTGCATCTAAATCCCAAAGAAAAAGGAATGGTCATGGGAATAACAGGTAGTCAAGAAGCATGAGAAGGCACCATAATTATCCAAGGATGTCCACTAGAAGAACTCATGCAATTTTAGGGCCCGGGAGTAGCCCAAGTGTGTCTCTTGTTTGGGGGAAAAACAAAAGGTGTGAGGCAACAACTTGCAAGGTGGACTCAAGAAAATCAAGTCACCAACATTCAATGGTGAGCACACGAAAGGAGAAGAAGTCGAGGCCTAGATATTGGAAATGAAGAACAATTTCCAGCTTCATGACTATACCTCCAGGGTAGAGGCTATAATTGCAACCTAGCACTTGCAAGGAAAGGTAGCCATGTGGTGGGATCAACTTAAGAAAACCAAGAACCTTTGATGAGAAAATGATGTCATGGAGGAAGTTCAAAGGATATTTCCAAGAGAAATATGTGTTTGAGCAATACAATGAAATGAATATGAAAGAGTTCTTTGAACTGAAGTTGGAAAGCATGTCAATGGATGAATATGAGAAGCAATTATTTGAATTTCCAAAGTATGTGGATTTCATAAAGGATGGAAAAGTTAAAATCCAAGGGTTTCTAAGGGGGTTACCCTTCTTCTATAGTGACAAAATTCAATATATGATTATGCAGGTTTTCACATTTAGTCAAGAAAAACCTTTGAATCAAAATTGAGTGTAGAGTTTTGAAACATCCAAAGTTTTGAGTGGACACTCCACCCATCATCACGGACATAAAAAGTTGATGTATTGTAAAAGAGTGTTGAGGTAAGTAAATATATATGAATGGAGATAACTGTTATCAAATTGAAATTAGTCATTGTTATTAAATAAATTAGTAATGATCATATGTGAGAGGAAAAATTAAAAGTAAATGATGAAACTTATTGTTAATAAATTGATTGATATTAGTAATATTATTTGTTTGGTATAATAATGAAAAGTTAAGTTAGGTATAAAGAGAAATGTTAAATTAGGTATAAAATCAGAGATAGTTTGGAGAAGGTAAAAAAAGGTAAAGATGAAGATAAATGAAGTGATAAGAAGAAATAAAAATAAGGTGGTCTAAAATGAAAATTAAGGGAGATTTGTAACTAAAGGAGGACTAGATAATTAAAGAGAGAGTTAATAAAATTGGAGATATTAATTAGAGATAGTTAATAAGAAAGAAGGTTATGGGAAGATGGTGGAAGGTCAAAAACAAATAATTAGTAAAGAAATGACTACTGATAAGGGAGAGTAAATTATTAAATAGGATTAATAATCAACTAAGGAAAATAAATATTAGGAAATTGGAGGGAGAGTAAAGGATTAAAGAGGATTAATAATAACCAAAGAAAAAGAGATTTAAAAGGAAAAAGTCAAAGGATATAAGGTTAAGAGATTGAATACAAGATAAAGGAGGGGAAATAAAGGTAAAAAACTAAAGAACAAATTTTATTTGAGAGTATGTAGAATGCAAAGATAAAATTTAAAGGTTTTTTCAACCTACTGGACCTTGGAGATGCCTGTTAGGAAATATAATATTGATGGGGTATTTTGACCATAGACTAAGGTATTAATGTGAGTGGAATGATGATATTTTCTATTGCACCACCATTGAATGAGGGGTAACCAATGAGCCCATTGACATTGTTGTTTAGATGTGAAGCATTTCAAATAACATTCCAACAACTTGTTGTTTTAAAACACAGGTATTTCAAAAGAGGGAAAACACCTTTAATAACCACTCACACAACTATATAAAATATTAACACACCAATGTTTTTATATGGTAAAACCCCTATGGGGAAACATCCACAACCCTAGATAATGCAACCACTTCGAGCAGTTTATTAATGAACAAGAAAAAAATTACAAGAGAGTTAGAATATAATTTCTCACAATCGATCATCAATAAATGACCCTCCATGATTTTTAGATATAGGTCATGGACCCATCGGGTTTAAAGCCACGGATAAATATAGTCATTAAGAGAGAGGAGAATACGAGCTATCAGATCACATTATGTCAATAACATATCGTGACCATGATATTACTTAACTAAAATCATATTAATACATACTAAAGAAACACACTAAGAACACAATTTTACCTAATGACACATTAGACGAAGTTGATCTTAACTAACTCCTAGGTGTCTAAATATCCTATCATCCCCCTTAAGAAAAACTTGGGATAAGGTTCAAGGATATACAAAGGTGACACAATAGGATAAGGAATGAGGCATTATAACCTATCCCCCTTTAATGCAACTTCTTAAAGTCCTAACACAAATTGATGTTTGCAAAACTTGACTTTGTAAGAGACTTTGTGAAAACTTATACAACTTCATATTTTGTACAGAAAAATAACACTTCAATAACTCAATCATGAATGATTTGTCTGATGAAGTGTATGTGTATCTAGATGTGTTTTTGGTGATGATGTTGAATTGGGTCTTTGGTGAGTGATCCAAAAATATCTTTTAAAGACAATGGTTGAGTTTTAAAACATGAGTTAATTAACCGTTTAGGAAACTGAATGAAAGAGGAATAATTAATGATGAAACATGGTAGCCATATAAAATATATAGATATGGAATTAATCATAAATAAACAACAAACCATAAACAACAAATTTGATAACGGAGTTCGACAATCTCGCCTACGTCTCCAGGGATTTGTCTCAGTGGGTGAAGCTTTCTTATTTATGTTAAAATCTTCAAATGTAAATCATAAATGTGCAAAATGGATTACAAACTGATGTCAATGTGTTCTTCTATATCTCAAGAACCCATCAAAACCGACGGCACTCAAAACGGATGAACGAAGCTCCCAGAAATGGCCCGCAAAGGTGCTCTCCTCAATTGCTTCCCTGCATAAAAAATGGTTTTGGCTTAAAAATTATTTAACATTTTCCTATTTTGAACCTCCTTCTATACTACCAAGAACATCTATTTTATATATGCTTAAATTTGGCAATAAACTCCCAACTCCCCCCCAAGATTTGGCCTCAAAAAGGGCCCAAGATCCTCCAAGAAATGGCCAGAATCCCCTCAATCAGGCTTAAAATCCAATAAAAATCATATAATAAAGTTTAAAACCCACAAATTGGGAAAAATAGAGGGCGCAGCCCCTAAAATATGGGCCCATGGTCATGTGGGCGCCCTCCATCTGACCCTGGGTTGGCTGGTGCTGGTCTTTAGCCCTCATCTCTCGTCTTGTGGTCATAGGTGTGGCCATATGGCCTAGTGCTTATGCCTCCATGCGCCCTTATATATAGTTAGACCCATGGTCATAGGCCTCTCATTACACACCTTGTTCATCAGGCTATCTCGACCGACTGGGTGCTAACCCCACTAATTCTGCACCAACGTTATAGCTTTCGGTCACATGTGATGGTCGTATGGTGTTGCATCTAAACGAGGGTTGGAAAGAACCGGGGATAACAATTCATAACAATTCACCAACATATATAGGAGTGGAAAAGGGTTATATGGTAGATCCATATGGATTTCATCGGGGTTGGGGCTAGGCCCCAACCCTAAACTTCGCCCAACGAACATTATGGTAAATTTAAATATAAACTTCCCACTATACATATCAAGTACCAATGTGGACTGTCTGGTAGCCTGACCCTTCTAAGTCACTCGCCGCCCAAACCAAAGGTCACAGGTTCAATTCCCTGGAAGTCCATACCATTTTTCAACCGTTGACCAATGGAGGGGTGCCACGTGGCAGCCCAAGACTGGGCCACGTGGCACCATACTATTCTCCCAAATACATGCCACATGTCAAACTAGGATTCAACCAACTCTCTTCCTACATGTTTGTGAAATCATCATCCACTGTACCTACCACGTCACTATACGACTGCACAGCTTGTACAGTCATCTTCCACGTCATCCTGCACGGACTGTACGAACTGTAAAATCATAATTTTTTTTTCCATGTTTGGAAAAATGAATAGACCATGATATATTTCGCTTATGGTGTCCATTTCAACCCATTCAAGTTATGTTGGGTTTGTATTGACAAGGCGTACACACACGTCCAATTTGAAGCCATTCTGAGCACTTTGATTTTTAGGCCTTCCTGGATCCATTTTGGTTCTGGGATCCATTTTGGATCAATGAGCTTGATGGCACTTTGATTATTGCACCAGAGGATTGTAGGATGTTGTTGTTGGAATCCAAACTATGAAAGGATCTGTCTAATCAGAAAGGCTTTTTAACTTGCATTAAAATTTGCTTTGTACTCTAATTTTGTCGAAGAAAGAGAAATAGGTTTTTGTTTCTTACAATCCGAAGTGACAGGTTCTGAACCAAAGTTGAAAACATAACCTATAGTATACTTTCGATCATCAGGGTCTCCAGCCAAATCTAAATATGTAAAACCAACCAATAACGAAATCCCCCATAATCGATAATGTATCACAAATTGAACTATACAACAGACATAGTGAAGTATCATTTAAGCTCATTTACAATGGATTTCATGGCATGTTTTCATATAGTGGGAAACAAGACCAACAACAAAGGAAATATAAGGATGGGTATGATTAAAATATATGAGGATACCAACTAACTAATGGCACAAAGTGGCATCAACTTTCAGAGGATTACATGTGGTATAAAGTTTGAATCTATACTAGAAACGAGAAAGGGTTGGCTTAGAATCTTCCAATTGAAAGGGATGAAGACGGTCACAAACATACTTAGACTAAGAAAGAAAAAATCCTTCATTGGTTTGAAAAACACGGAGGCCAAGGAAATAGTGCAAACAACCTACATTGGTCATTTAAAATTTCTTCTTAAGGATGTTTTTAATAAGGCTTCAAAGTTTAGGGTCATTTCTAGTGAGGATAAGTTCATGAACATAAAGACCAATTATTATAAAATGGCTTCCTACTTTTTTGGTATATACATTAGGGTCTGAATGACATCTAGAAAATATGGTGTCAAGAATAAAACTATCTATTTTGGCATACCAAGCTCGAGGAACTTGCTTAAGAGCATAAATATATTTCTTAAGGAGACAAACAAAGATGGAGTCATTATGGAAATATCTAGGAGGTTATTCCATGTGGATTTGTTCTTGCAAATTCCCATGAAACAAGGAGGATTTCACATCTATCTAATGGACATCCCATTTATGTGAGGAAACAAGGGTGTAATACCCCGGTTTTGAGCCCTGTATTAAATAATGTATCATCTTAATTTATGAAAGGGAAGAGTGCCCCAAACAATTAACAGAGACCAGTGTTCTTAGAAAATGTAATGTTTTGATCATTATCAATAATAAAGACATCATTGGTTGCTATATGGACAAGGACAAGAGTTATATGGGGCTATGATTTCACAAGAGAGGGGCTTAAGGGGATAAGTAACGCAAACCTGCCCTCAGCGGCCCGGTCGCCTTCACCAGGACCTTCAACAACTCGGCCCGAAGAGTTAATACTCTTCCGACTCCCCTCAGGAGCCTTTGTTCCCACAGGATACTCCTTCTCGGAACTGCTCTTCGCATATCGGGAGATCGGGTCTCGCGATATCGCGAGGCTTGCGACACTGCCTTCGGGCTATCGAACACCGAAATCCCGATCCCCGATGGTCAGACGGTCAATACTTCGGATTCGGGCTTTCCCCTATCGGGGTATCACAATCTGCGATGTCACTGCCTTGTGCTTCCAAACCCCGAGTACCGAATCGTCGATCTCTTGGCTCAACGCCACCTGTACTCCACTCATTCCCTGGGGTCCCACACTGCCACGTCAATCTCGGGATTTCGCGGATCGCGGATCCACGACGCAAAGTTTCCTTGCTGTTGGAAACCCCGACTGCCGAAACTCCGAAACTTCGGATTCGTGCCACCTGTCCCTTCAGCGATCGACGGCTCCTGCTAAGTCGGGAAATCGCTATTCGTAATTCTGACATGCATGCAACACTTGCGCTCTCCAACCCCGATATGTCGATGTGCTACGGCAAACGGCTTCCTCTCAACACCAGCGAGTTAGTCTCCTCGCAACTCCTCGGTGATCCAACGATCAACGGTGCTTCGCGACTTCTCACCTCAAAACAAAGTCGTCGATTCTCTTCCTCTTGAAGAGGTTCTCCCCTTCGCCACCTTCGTCCTGTGCGACCTCTACTGGGTTCGGTTCCACAGCGAACCAAGGGAACTATTCCTCCTGAGCTTTTGTTCCTCTGACTCCTTCAGAGAACTTCCCTACACTCTGCTCACTCTTCGACCTTCAACCACTCTCCAAGTGTTGAAGTCGCCCGGTTCCTGTGCATTCACGCTCACAACAGCCTCTCCCTTTCCTTCTCAGACTTGCTACTGAGACTTCACGTCCAACCTGCACTCACCTGCAAGGTTTGAACAACCCAAACCGGCTCAAGGCAAAAGAGAACAAAAATTCAACTACTTAGCCTCCTCGACGCACTCTATGCGGAGGTATTCGACTGCCCTCGATGCAGGAATCTCCTGGCCTAAGAAGAGGAACAATTGAAACTCATTCCCTCAGGTTACGAACCTGATACGCAATCACATATGCAGCGTATAAAAGATAAGCATAAAAGGAATCAAACATGCAAAGGCATAATATCAACAACACGCAGAGATCAAACACATCCATGGAATTGAATCAAAGCTTTTCTATTAATTCAATATCTGTACATGGAGTTTCTACACAAGCTCTCTGCTCTGCTCTTTTCTTGCTCTCAATTGATAATTCTTATGTTACAATGATACAAGGGAGGGTGTCTATACTCCGTTTTCCCTCTCGAAAGGTGACTGTCTAATCTACAATAAATTTCTATCTAACAACCTTAATAGTCTTAAATGCCTTCCTATCTATAACATAATACAAGTGCGCTCGGCTTTGAATGCCCTTAGTTAAATGGCGGCGCAACAATACCAAGGTAGGTTTCAAAATTTGAGGTTCGCTGGCTTGTCCAGCTATATGTTCTCTTCCCATGCTTTGGCTTGCTTGGTAGGTGAGCGATGCTCCTGCATCATACTCCTCGGCTCAAAAGATTTCATGGGATCCTGTCCATGAGCTCCTGTATAGTCTGCCCATGCTTCAAAATCACTGCTTCTGTCTCCCAGCTGGCATCTTCCACTGGGTGATATTTCCATTTCACCAGGTATTCAAAATACTGTTTCCTCCTGGTCTTTCGGCCTACTCGTTTGTCTAATATACATTCGATCTGCGGATTTTCTGTTGCGGGAATCTGCTTCTGCCACGGGACCACTGGTTCTTCAACACTCCCAGCTCTTGCATCTTCGGCCTTATATGGGTATAGGTCCGAGATATTAAATATCGGGGATATCCCGATGCCCTCCGACAACTCAAGCTCATATGCGTTCTCGCCAAATTTCCTCAGGATTCGGCACGGTCCAATTTTCTTCATCTTGAGCTTGTTATATGTTCCCCTTGGGAACCTTTCCTTCCTCAAGTGCGCTAGAACCATATCCCCAACTTCGAACTGAAGCTTCCTCTTTCTCTGGTTGGCTCTGCGCTTATACTCTTGATTCGACTTCTGCAGTCGCTGCTTCACCTCTGTGTGAAGTTCTTTCATCGCCTCAGCAAATTCTTCAGCCCTGGCGCTGCTAGTCTCAGCCTGTTCTGGCTCCCTGAGCTCAAAAACTCCTCTTGGCTGTGTCCCATACAAAATTTGGAACGGGCTCTTACCTGTACTTCGATTCACTGAATCGTTGTACGCGAATTCGGCCTGTGGTAAGATCTGATCCCAGCTGCTGTGATGCTCCGTCACCAGGCTCCTCAACAGATCCCCCAAGCTTCTGTTGACTACTTCAGTCTGCCCATCTATCTGTGGATGGTATGCAGAACTGAATGCCAGATCAGTCCCCAGCCTCTTCCATAGCATCCTCCAAAAATGACCTATGAACTTGGTATCCCGATCCGAGACTATGCTCCTAGGCAATCCATGCAATCAAACAATTTCTTTGAAAAACAAATTGGCGATGTGCGTGGCATCGCTGGTCTTATGACATGGAACAAAATGTGCCATCTTCGAAAACC
Source organism: Picea engelmannii (assembly GCA_009831015.1). Lineage (NCBI taxonomy): Eukaryota > Viridiplantae > Streptophyta > Pinopsida > Pinales > Pinaceae > Picea > Picea engelmannii. The sequence continues at coordinate 290,309 of ML779225.1, forward strand.
TGTCCACCACAACAAAGATGGAATCAACCCCTCGCTGATTTCTCGGTAATCCCAACACAAAGTCCATGCTAATGGCTTCCCATGGCCTTTCTGGTATGGGTAACGGATGATAGAAACCAGTGTTCTGCTTTCGGCCCTTCGCGTGTTGACAAATTCAGCACCTGTCAACAAATATCCTAACATATGTGCGCATACCTGGCCAAAAATATGATTCGCTCAGCTTGGCGAATGTTTTGTCATGCCTGAAATGACCTGCTAAGCCTCCGCTGTTCTTTTCTCGTACCAAATTCTCTCTCATAGAGAAATCCGGAATGCACAATTGATTGCCCTTGAATAGAAATCCATCCTGTATCAAGAAATCTATCCACAGGCTCCTATCTCTGAGCACCAGATTCTCAGCTGCTTCATAAGCTTCACCGAAATCAACGTCATCTGCATACATGTCCTTCAGGTTTTCAAAACCCAAAGTCTTGACCCTGAACTCCTGCAACAATAAGCACTTCCTGCTCAAGGCGTCAGCTACCTTGTTTGCAGTCCCCGAAATATGCTTGATCACGAATGTAAAATTTTTCATGTACTCTACCCACTTCACATGCTTTTGATTCAGCTTCTCCTGCTGACTCACAAATTGCAGTGCGTGATTATCACTGTACAACACAAATTCTTTGGGTATCAAGTAATGCCTCCACTTTTTCAATGCCTGTATGATGGCATAGAACTCTTTATCATATGTGGAGTATTTCAGCTTAGCATCATCCAGCTTCTCGCTGTAATATGCTACAGGCCTGTCATCCTGACTCAAAACCCCTCTAATAGCATATCCACTGGCATCGCACTTCACTTGGAAGGTCTTTTGAAAATCCGGCAGCACCAATACTGGCTACTCAGTAATCTTTCGCTTCAACAAATTGAAGCTCCTTTCAGCCTCGACCGTCCACTGAAAAATTTTATGCCGCTTTTTCATAGTGTCCATCATGGCGGCATTGATTCCACTAAAATTTTGAATGAATTTTCTGTAGAAGCTTGCCAAACCGTGAAAGCTCCTTACCTCAAAAACATTCCTTGGCGATGGCCAATTCCTGATCACCTCTACCTTCTCAGGATCCATCTTCAATTCATTTGCCGAAATAACGAACCCTAGATATATGAGTTCCGTCTGCATAAATGAGCATTTTTTTAAATTGATCAGCAGCTTCTCCTGCTGCAGTCTTTTCATCACAATGGCCAAATGCCTCAAGTGTTCAGCTCTAGTCTTGCTGAAAATTAAAATATCATCCAGGTATACCACCACAAATTTGCCAATGAATTCCCGTAGGACTTCATTCATCAGTCTCATGAAAGTGCTTGGCGCATTTGTCAACCCAAACGGCATGACCATCCATTCATACAAACCCTCATTTGTTTTGAATGTTGTTTTCCATTCATCTCCCTCTCTCATCCGGATCTGATGATATCCGCTCTTGAGATCTATCTTGGAGAATTAATTTGCCCCACTCAGGCAATCCATCAAGTCGTCCATTCTCGGCAGTGGAAACCTGTACCTGATGGTGATCTTATTTATAGCCCTGGAGTCTGTACACATTCTCTAGCCTCCATCCTTATTTGGACTTAGTACTGTCGGAACAACACACAGACTTAGACTCTCCCTGACTAGTCCCTTATCCTGCAGATCCTGTACCTGCCTTTTGAATTCCTCATTCTCTTGAGGTGTCAACCTGTATGCTGCCTTATTCGGAAAACTTGCTCCGGGTATGAGGTCAATGTGGTGACTCACACTCCTCATCGGTGTCAACGAACGAGGTAGTTCATCCACGATGATATCAACGAACTCTCCAAGCAGTTCCTGAATCTCGTCCGGCAAGTCATCCACTCTTGTGCTTGTCAGGACAATTCTCGGCTTCCTGACAACAAATAATTGTGGATTCTCATCCTTCTCCAGCTCTGTGAGAAGCTCTTTCCCACTCATGAGAAGTATGGTACTACTCACTTCCGGCTTCACCTCCTTATCCTTCCCCAGAAGCAGTGTATGTGTTTTTCCATCCTTCTCTAAGGTGTATGTGTTCATCCTCCCATCATGAACCACATGTCTATCATACTGCCATGGTATCCCCAATAAAACATGACAGACATCCATGGGAATGACATCACACAAGATTTCATCTCTATATTCACCCATTCTAAAATTTACCAAGCATTGTTTTGTAACACGTACCTAGTGTCCTTTCTGCAGCCATGTCACTTTATATGGACTCGGGTGTTTGTTCGTTTTCAACTCTAGTTTCTCCACCATCTCGGTCGAAACGAGATTATCTGTGCTCCCACTGTCCACTATAACCTTGCATTTCCAGCCCTGGGTCTTCCAAGTCGTTCGGAACAGTCAGCATCTTTGCGCTGTGTCCTCCATCTCCTTCTCGGGTTTCAAGAGAAATTTATGCACTGTTAGTGACTTCCCACTTCCAGCGTCTTCATCTTCAACATCACGCCTTTGCGCCTCAACAACATGAGCGTTTCCTCTGTCTATTTTTCTCTCTGGACAGTCCACGGCTTTATGACCGTCTTTACCACACGTGAAACATGTGATAACTCCTCCACGGCCTCTTCCTCTACCTCGGGTACGAGGAAAAGTATTTGCATCAACATATCCTCCTTGCTGATCATCTTGCTGTCTCCTCGGCTCAAAATTTTGCTGCCTCTGCTGTGAGGTTCCAACTCTTCCAGCTCTACCCTGAGGCCTCTTCCAATCCTCCTTGGGCTTCTGTGGTCTCTCTTGGGCAACTGCCTTGCCTCTAGGCTGGCTTCTACCTCGCCCTCGTTGTCCCTTCTTGCGGCTCATCTTTTCTTCGTCTTTCAGAGCCATCTGGTACGCATCCTCAACAGTGAAGATGGTAACCATGCTCAGCTCGTCCTGAATGTCATACCTGAGACCATTCAGATATCTCGCCACCTTTTCTTCATCACTCTCCCGATGACCAGCTCGAATGTTGAGCCTGTAGAATTCCTCGGTGTACTCCTTCACCGTCATCAACTTCTGTCTCAGGTTCTGCATATGCCTGAATAAAGTGATCTGGTAGTCCCTCGGAATGAACTTCGTCTTCATCTTGGCGATCATCCTGTCCCAGCTCTTGATATTCTGTTTGCCTTTGGAACGTCTGTCTGCTTGCAGCTCATCCCACCATAATGCTGCATGTCCTTTCAGCTTCGTGATGGCATGCCTTACTTTCTTATCCTCTTCGATGTCTTCGTAGTCGAAGTAGGTGTCCAATGCTCGGATCCAATCCAGCAACTCCTCTGCATTTAGACTTCCCTCATAGACGAGAATGTCCATCTTCGTCTTCGAGATCATCCTCGAAATGGCTTTGATTAACCTCTCTGTCGAGGCATCTTCTGCTGAGACCTCTTCTTGGTCATGTCCAGCCTCCTCTTCAATCTCGGGATCGCTGAACTCTCCTGCGTCGACTCCACGCCTCTGGGTGGTCTCCATATCTTCGAGTCTCGCTCTGAGATCTCGTATCCGACGTTCCATTTCTGCATTTCCTGTCAGCCTTCCCCTTCTTCGGGCGTCCCTGTCCTCACGATCAGGTGACTGCCTCTCTCTCCTGGGCGGCATGGCGAATTTTGTTACTGCCTCTCTCTACTATCGTAGCAAAGAGAATCCCCTTCCGGGCTCTGATACCACTCTGACGCAAGTCGTGAGTATCAGAGTACTTTCCTTTCTCCTTACCTTCTCTCGCCTGCAATATACAGACAAGACTTTAGGGCTCTGATACCACTCTGATGCAAACCTGCCCTCAGCGGCCCGGTCGCCTTCACTAGGACCTTCAACAACTCGGCCCGAAGAGTTAATACTCTTCCGACTCCCCTTGGGAGCCTTTGTTCCCACAGGATACTCCTTCTCGGAACTGCTCTTCACGTATCGGGAGATCGGGTCTCACGATATCGCGAGGCTTGCGACAGTTCCTTCGAGCTATCGAACACCGAAATCTCGATCCCCGATGGTCAGACGGTCAATACTTCAGATTCGCGCTTTCCCCTATCGGGGTATCACAATCTGCGATGTCACTGCCTTGTGCTTCCAAACCCCGAGTACCGAATCGCCGATCTCTTGGCTCAACGCCACCTGTACTCCACTCATTCCCTGGGGTCCCACACTGCCACGTCAATCTCAGGATTTCGCGGATCGCGGATCCACGATGCAAAGTTTCCTTGTTGTTGGAAACCCCGACTGCCGAAACTCCGAAACTTCGGATTCGTGCCACCTGTCCCTTCAACGATCGACGACTCCTGCTAAGTCGGGAAATCACTATTCGTAATTCTAACGTGCATGCAACACTTGCGCTCTCCAACCCCGATATGCCGATGTGCTATGGCAAACGACTTCCTCTCAACACCGGCGAGTTAGTCTCCTCGCAACTCCTCGGTGATCCAACGATCAACGGTGCTTCGCGACTTCTCACCTCAAAACAAAGTCGTCAATTCTCTTTCTCTTGAAGAGGTTCTCCCCTTCGCCACCTTCGTCCTGTGCGACCTCTACTGGGTTCGGTTCCACAGCGAACCAAGGGAACTATTCCTCCTAAGCTTTTGTTCCTCTGACTCCTTCAGAGAACTTCCCCACACTCTGCTCACTCTTCGACCTTCAACCACTCTCCAAGTGTTGAAGTCACCCGGTTCCTGTGCATTCACGCTCACAACAGCCTCGCCCTTTCCTTCTCAGATTTGCTACTGAGACTTCACGTCCAACCTGCACTCACCTGCAAGGTTTGAACAACCCAAATCGGCTCAAGGCAAAAGAGAACAAAAATTCAACTACTTAGCCTCCTCGACGCACTCTATGCGGAGGTATTCGACTGCCCTTGATGCAGGAATCTCCTGGCCTAAGCAGAGGAACAATTGAAACTCATTCCCTCAGGTTACGAACCTGATACGCAATCACATATGCAGCGTATAAAAGATAAGCATAAAAGGAAGCAAACATGCAAAGGCATAATATCAACAACACACAGAGATCAAACACATCCATGGAATTGAATCAAAGCTTTTCTATTAATTCAATATCTGTACATGGAGTTTCTACACAAGCTCTCTGC
>ML779225.1:295414-305872 GCA_009831015.1 Picea engelmannii
TTGATAATGCTTATGTTACAATGATACAAGGGAGGGTGTCTATACTCCGTTTTCCCTCTCGAAAGGTGACTGTCTAATCTACAATAAATTTCTATCTAACAGCCTTAATAGTCTTAAATGCCTTCCTATCTATAACATAATACAAGTGCGCTCGGCTTTGAATGCCCTTAGTTAAATGACGGCGCAACAATACCAAGGTAGGTTTCAAAATTTGAGGTTCGCTGGCTTGTCCAGCTATATGTTCTCTTCCCACGCTTTGGCTCGCTTGGTAGGTGAGCGATGCTCCTGCATCAATAAGTGTTTATTTTATATTTTTATTTAACCATAATTGTTTAATGGAGAGGAGTGGTTACATGAGCTTCTTTGGGAAGGCCATGGGGTTATTGATTTGCAAGTAAATATATAAACCCATCTTGTGGGTTTTTTGAGGGCTGATACTTCACTCATTCACTCACTCACTCATTGTTAATTGTTATTGTTCACACTCTTCATTTTTGTTCTCTCTCAATTCATTATTCACCCACTCTTCATTCCTCATTCATTCTTGTTTTGGCTTAGGAAAATAAAACGAAATGTGGGAGAGGAGCCATGGTTTTGGGGGCTATAAATACTATTGGTGTATTTCAACCATGAATTAATTCCTGCATGACTGAGATGCTTTGGCCTATGTTAATTTTTTCTCACAGTTGTGAATCCTGAGAGTCCCAACATGGATATTCTTGACCAAATGCACTAGAGCCTTGGAAGGACATGGACATATTGAGGGACTATGTGGCAAAGAAGGGGGTCCATTCTCTTATGTTGTGTAGGATGGGTAGAAGAGAGATGGTGTACTTTGGATTTTTGTGGGTGTTGAAAAGACTGTGAGAGCTTGAGTGCTGACTGGTTTGGGAAGCCAAGTGACAACCTAGAACCGTCCTTGTGGATTCATAGCACTGGCTCGTGGGTGACATTGTTTTTGAGATTTGGAACAGTAGTGTCTACGGTTGGGTGGAACGTCCTTGGTTTGCATCCATTTGGTGATTCATTTCACGTAGGATAAGTTCTCTCTCTCATGGTTTTATTTACCCATGTATTTATTCCGCTATGTATTTATTTATCTATGAAATTCGTATTTGTAATATGTATGATTGCTAGTTATTGTTGTGCACGACATATGGTTCATTTATTTTATGTGGTATCATGAATATTGATCTATGCATGTGAATATTTCATGCATATTTATTCATTAAAATATTACCAGAATTCAAAATTAGTTCAAAAGCAGGCTTGAAGTTAGTGTGCTCGACTTGTAGGTGGTTGGGTGCATTATAGATTGGTATCAGAGATTTAGGTTGAAACATGTTAAGTACTTGAATATATCTGGAGATAAATATAACAATAAACAAATAATAAACACCAAACCATTCGCCATAACAATGAACAGAAGAATGTAGAGAAAACCCTTGAGGTAGGGTAACACCATATATTAATCCTTAAGGAAGGATAACACTCCTCAAGCAATTCTTGATAGATTCACAATATTCTTTACTATGTCTCATTCCATTTCTTACACTTCTTTATATAGCTCTCTCTATCTCCTAGAAACCTTCTAGAGAGCCTTCTCACATTTATTACATTTAACTACCATAGTGGGCCTTTATTAATATAGTGGACCCAGTCCACCTTACATTGAATGACCACATTCTCATATATTAAATCACTTCCACTAATAATACATAACCGCATTCCCATTGGGTACCTCCCTAGGTACCCCATATTACCTCCCTAGGTATACTACAAAACATCAGACTCGTATGGGCCAGAACTGTTGGACAGGGTATTATGGTTAAGAAAGAATATGTCCTTAAAATATTAAAGCTCAAGAGAGATAGCATTGCAGAGATCATGTAGAATATAGAGCATTGTGTAAGACAAAGATCATTTGTAAAAGATCACCACCATGGATTCAAGGAGTTATGGATCATTAGATCAAATAGAGGTGAAACCAGGGGTTGGGTGGGATTAAGTGCTAACCGTCAGATCAAGTTGGTCGATTGTAATGTACCCCAATTTACCCAAAATAAAATAAAAAAATTATTAGTATGTTTGGGAAACATTACTTCTCCTAGTCTTCAAACAATGAAGTTATTAATGACAATTGAACTACTATGAACCTCCTTCTCCTATTTAATAACTGACTTTGGCATCACCTTCCATCTTACTAATAGACACAATACAATTATATCTATGCATTTATGGCATATAGAGGACTTTTAGTCCTATAAACAATTTAACCCTCACCCCTATGTATGGTCCCTTACTTGAATACGAAACAATTTACTTTTATAAAAGGAGAAACTCAAGGGTTAAGGGTCGCAACTTGTAAGCATTTAAAGGTACTTAAATTTCGACTCACTCTAATTCTAACTGACTCTCCCCGTAGTCCAACTGAAGGGGATAACAAACTAAATCATCTTAATTGAACAATGAGCGAGTTGTGATAGTGCATTAACTCGACAAGAAGTCTGAGGGTTTTTTTTGTCATTCGGACTTAATAACCCTCTGTCCAGTCTATTAATGGAGGCCCTGTGAGTCCGCATCAAGAGGCCACCACTCACCTTGTATCCAATACACTTATGCCACCTCTGTTATGTCACATGGTCAGATAGTTCCTTCGTACTCCTACTATCAGTCTATGTACTAATGGTTATTTCTCCATTGGGATTCTCCTGCCTAGAGTTTAGGGTTTTGTTTCTTCCTTACACATTTATCCTCTGTGATGGTAGCCAACACTTTGGAGGTTTTCCCCTGGTGAGATATGTAGGAGCTACCCATCTTCATGGTAAGTTACGATACTCTCGTCATTGTTTGATGATGAGTAAGAAAAGTCGAGAGGGATTTTGGTCATTCCAGTATTTGTTATTTCTTATGAATTTTTTTGTAAAAAATGTCTTTCCTTCAAAGATTTGTCTCTGTGGAAAGTCTCCTTTAGTCATGGGGAAATTTGCAATTTCAGTACACTGGACTACTCCTTATGCTTTGGGTTTTTTTAAACACGTAGTTATGAGAGAGAGAGGATTATTATTATTGTGTGGGGTTTGGAATTCCCCTCGAAATTTCCTCTGCTACCCCAAGTGTAAAAGTCCAGGTATAGGTACCGATTCTATAATTTAAAGAAGGACACCCCGACTGTAAATTCTTTAGAATGCTTCTTGTGTATTACCTGTTCGGAGCCTCTTACTTCTTAAGTTGCCTGCATTTTATTTCCATTCGGGCATAGCTTAGACGGTCGTATCTCATGTAGTGTCACATGTTAAGTTCCTGTCTGGAGTACTAATCAAACTGTATACCCTTAAGATGCTTTTGTAAGTCCCTCATAGGTTCTAGAGTTTCATTGTGTATTCAATTTTCTTTTGGGTCAAAGTTATAGAAACTTACAATACTCATGGAGACATCCGTGCTTGTTTCATATGAAGGTCTATGAAGTCAAAGCGTTCTTATAGATATTTCTTGGTTGAAGCATTAATTTTCTTTAATATTGAAACTATCATTCTTACTCTTTAACGGACTGGGAACCGAGATCTAATGATGGGACTCTGTGTTTATGAGGGTACCCATCAGAAATCCCTGGACCATCCTCCCCTCGACCTGGGACGTTTATACGACCAGATGCAACAGAGGAAGAGACTCCAGTTCTCCCACCGTGAGTTGAGTACGACATTTCATTAAACTCTTCCTATCATTCATTATTCTTTTAAAGGTTCTGTCCATTCTGCTTTTATTATACAATACTAATGTAACTTGAAAAATTCCTTGCAGGGACTTCGACCGTGCATAGATTCAGGTGTAGACTCTTGGTCAAAAGCTCAAAAGGTATTCGGGTTTTAATTCGTTATGCTTAAAGAGTACACTAGGTGTTTTTCTTCCTTTTTTCTGATGTAATTTTAAGCCGGAAGGGTGAGCGTCATGAAGAGCAGAGTCTATTGAAGGGATAGCTCAACCCTGTAACTCTATATTTTAGGTTTCATCGGCCATAAGGGATTATTACCTTATTAATGTATATCTGGCTGAATTCACATGTGGTTAAATTTTTATATGTTGAGTATTCGATTTTAGGGCAATACAGACTGGGACCTCTGTCGAGCAATTTGGTCTCTTAATGAACAATTCTAGAAAAGGATATCAACATAATTCTAAGGATAGTTATTCCATATTGATTTTTCTTCTTGGATCTTATGGAAAAGAATTTCATCGATTTTCTAGTTTTAATCTTGTACCCTTTACTCTTTCACATTGTATTTTGATTTGTATTTTATTGTCTTACCCAAATATCATACCTTTGTAAAAAAGTCAAACTTGTACAAGCCATGATTTTGCGTGCTTCAGTTTCTTAAGTTTATTTGACTCTACCACATCAGGAGTAATATAACTTAACGTAGCTCCAGGGTCAATTAAAAAAGAAATTCGAGTGTTATTGATTTTACCTTCGATTTCTACCACCAAGGACTGGTGGTTAGCTTGTTGACCATATATGGATGCATTTATCCAATGTAGGCTTCTGCCCACATCTCCCACCATTGAGGCTTCCTACAAATTATGAACAACAATTCTGTTTGCTGAAATCAAACATGGACAGTTCCTCCTTAGATGAGGCTCTCCACATTCACAACACTTTAATGGCTCACGGGAGTTGTCCCCAAACTTCTTCATTCCCAGGTTTACCGCTGCCTTGCGTATTCGGATGATTGGAGTGAAAATCCTTTCTCGGAAAACTTTTTGTTGCATTCCGATAAGGACATGGCTGGTACCCCTTCTTCGGTTGATTCATTCGATCTTGTTTCTTATCCTTCCGGGCCTTGGGAAACTCTACCCGCTATTTATATTCATCATAACATATTCGTTCTTTCCTAAATACTTCACTCAAGGATTTGGGGTTGTCAAATTCAATTATGTCGCTGTAGGAATGTGGTAGACAACTTAAGAATTGTTGGATTTTTACCTTATCCTCTTGGATATATGGTACGAACCTTAGTAGTTCCAAAAATTTATTTATAAGGTCCTCCATCGTCATCTGTCCAAGTCGTAACTTGTAAAATTCTTTCGTCTTCCTTTCATAATAGCTTTCAGAAAGGTATTGTTTCTTGAAATACTTCTTAAAGTCAGACCATTCCAACTGTTTCTCCTCTAGGCCCCTGGCCAATTTCAGGTCTTGCCACCAAATGCTGGCCTTCCCTTTCAGATTGTAGGTGGCCATTCTGACCTTCATGAATAATTGTAGATCTGGAAGTATTTTTTGATGTCCAAAAGCCATGCCTCAGCTTCTTCCCCTGTCCTAGATTCTCCATCAAAGGTAGTAAGTTTAATCTTTTTAAATTCTCCTTCAAGGTGGTCTACTTATTTTCTTTTTCTGTCTGGTTTAGTTTTGTCTTCAGCTGAAGGTGTTCCTTCAGATGAACTGTCTCCTTTTTCTGTTTCCAACCCAAAGTTCTTGGAGGCCCTTTTGCTGACCTCTTCGTCATGGTTATCGTCTTTTGGGATTTTATTGGTCACTATACTTCGTAGCATGAATTCATTTATCTCTTGCTATTGCTGCTTTGATTTCTTCAATTTTTCATTGTCGGCTTTGAAAATCCGCAGTTTGACAATAAGATTCCTGATTGTTTCCAACACCTCCATGGGTGAGCTTCCATCACTGTTCTATATTGGATATCCAGGAGGTCCTTGCTGCAGATTTCCTTCCATCCTGATTTCTGCACCCTCCTGAGCTGCCATAATTAACACAAAACAAAAATGGCTTTCTGTTTGTAATCATAAGATTTATTAGTTTTACATAAATCAAAATATATACTAAGCAACTAATGTGGCCCTCTTCAGCCCCAGTGATGCAACTTTTTTCTCTGATATCATATGTAATGTACCCTAATTTACCCAAATAAAAATAAAAATTATTAGTATGTTTGGGAAACACTACTTCTCCTAGTCTTCAAACAATGAAGTTATTAATGACAATTGAACTACTATGAACCTCCTTCTCCTATTTAATAAATGTCTTTGGCATCACCTTCCATCTTACTAATAGACACAATACAATTATATCTATAGATTTATGGCATATAGAAGAGTTTTAGTCCTATAAACAATTTAACCCTGACCCCTATGTATGGTACCTTACTTGAATACAAAACAATTTACTTTTATAAAAGGAGAAACTCAAGGGTTAAGGGTCACATCTTATAAGCATTTAGAGGTACTTAACTTTTGACTCACTCTAATTCTGACTGACCCTCCCCGTAGTCCAACTGAAGGGATAACAAACTAAATCATCTTAATTGAACAATGAGCGAGTCATGATAGTGCATTAATTCGACAAGAAGTGTGAGGGTTGTTTTTGTCAGTCAGACTTAATAACTCTCTGTCTAGTCTATTAATGAAGGCCCTACAAGTTTGCATTCTGAGGCCACCACACACCCTGTATCCAATACACTTATGCCACCTCTGTTATGTGACATGGTCGGATAGTGCCTTTGTACTCCTACTATCAGTCTGTGTAGTAATGGTTATTGCTCCATTGGGGTTCTCCCGCCTAGAGTTTAGGGTTTTGTTTCTTCCTTATGCATTTATCCTCTACGATGGTAGTTGACACTCTGGAGGTTTTCCCCTGGTGAGATATGTAGGCACTACCCATCTTCATGGTAAGTTACGGTACTCTCGTCAATGTTTGATGATGAGTAAGAAAATTTGAGAGGGATTTTGGTCATTCCAGTATTTGTTATTTCTTACAGATTCTTTGTAAACAATGTCTTTCCTTCAAAGATTTAGCTCCGTGGAAAGTCTCCTTTAGTCATGGGGAAATTTGCAATTTTAGTATACTGGACTACTCCTTATGCTTTGTGTTTTTTTAAACGCGTAGTTATGAGAGAGAGAGGATTATTATTATTGTCTATGGTTTGGACTTCCCCTCGGGATTTCCTCTACTACCCCAAGTATAAATGTCTAGGTATAGGTATTGATTCTATAATTTAAAGCAAGACACCCCCACTATAAATTCTTTAGAATGCTTCTTGTGTATTACCTGTACGAAACCTCTTACTTCTTAAGTTGCCTGTGTTTTATTTCCATTCAGGTATAGCTTAGACGTTCGTATCTCATGTAGTGTCATGCGTTAAGTTCCTGTCTGGAGTACTAATCAAACTTTATAGCCCTTAAGACACTTTCGTAAGTCCCTCATAGGTTCTAGAGTTTCATTGTGTATTCGATTTTCTTTTGGGTCAAAGTTATAGAAAGTTACAATACTCATGGATACATCCGTGCTTGTTTCGTATGAAGGTCTATGATGTCGAAGCGTTCTTATAGATATTTCTTGGTTGAAGCATTAATTTTCTTTAATATTGAAACTATCATTCTTACTCTTTAACGGATTGGGAACCGAGATCTAATGATGGGGATCTATGTTTACGAGGGTACCCATCAGAAATACCTTGACCATCCTCCTCTTGACCTGGGACGTTTATACAACCAGATGCGACAGAGGAAGAGACTCCAGTTCTCCCACCATGAGTTGAGTACCACATTTCATTAAAATCTTCCTATCATTCATTATTCTATTACAGGTTCTATCCATTCTACTTTTATTATACAATACTAATGTAACTTGAAAAATTCCTTGAAGGGACTTCGACCGTGCATAGATTCGGGCGCAGACTCCTAGTCAAAAGCTCAAAAGGTATTCGGGTTTTAATTCGTTATGCTTAAAGAGTGCCCTAGGTGTTTTTCTTCCTTTTTCTGATGTAATTTTAAGCCGAAAGGGTGAGTGTCATGAAGAGCAGAGTCTATTCAAGGGATAGCTCGGCCCTGTAACTTTGTATTTTAATTTTCAGCGGCCATAAGGGATTACTACCTTATTAATGTATATCTGGCTGAATTCTCATGTGGTTAAATTTTTATATGTTGAGTATTCAATTTTAGGGAAATACGGATAGTGACCTCTGTCGAGCAATTTGGTCTCTTAATGAACAATTCTAGAAAAGGATATCAACATAATTCTAAGGATAGTTATTCTGTATTGGTTTTTCTTCTTGGATCTTATGGAAAAGAATTTCATCAATTTTCTAGTTTTAATCCTGTACCCTTTACTCTTTCACACTGTATTCCGATTTGTATTTTATTGTCTTACCCGAATATCAGACCTTTGTATAGATCTGAACATATATATCGATATTCTATGTATGGATATGTTACTCTATATGAATGTTCAATACTGTATGCTTATATTGATATTCCAAACTTGTCTCAGCCTACTTCGATAAATGGTGAGGACTATGACTCTGTATAATTATTCACATTAGGTTATGATGTATAGATAACCTTTGTTCTGTTGTAGGAACCTGATTTTAAGTAAGCCTAATAAAATTCATACAATTAAACATAAATTTCTTTCAATGCCTAAGTAATTCAATAATCACCGTATAAGCATATAATATTCAACAAAAAATTTAACTTTATCCACAACATGAATTAAATTTATGAACAACATGCTAATAATTTACATAATCATCACATAACTCAGAAAATTCATAAATAAAATACCTCTTCCTGATGCTAAACTCTTACTTATCTGGTTGTCCTCCTTGCTGCCTTGCCCAACCTGCTGCTTTGACCAATCCCTGCCCAAACCGACTAACCACCCAGCTAGCTAGGAGCAGCCTATCTGGCTCCCTAGCTCTAGGATATCGTAAGGAATCCTGGCCCCCATGCCCCAAACCCCCAGCAACCCGGTGCCCCCTGTAATGATTCACCAAAAACCCCCAAAACCAAACTCCCCACACCAGAAAATATGCCAAAACTAGAAATACAGTGCCCTCCTCCAAAATGTTTCTTCCCCAAAAATCATCCCCTCTCCCATCAGACTCCTCCCATCATATCCCCCCCCATCCACCGACTCCCTATCCTCCATTAATTACCTTATCCTCCCCATTATTACCTTATCCCATGCCTTTATTACCTTATCCTTCATTTAACGCTTCATTCCCCCCCTTCATACGTAAAGTCTTTAATTAAATAAATTAAAATTATTAAGCCCCTTTAATTCATTACACAAACCTTTAATGAGTCAATTGATTAATTAATTAATCAATTCAACAGATATAAACAATTAATTAATAAATAAACAATTAATAAATATTATTAAGAAATAAACATTGTTTAACTAAAACATATTAGGACAGTTAAGTATCTAATTAATTATACTTGATAAACCCTATGCAACTATCTAACCAAGGTTGTTACATACACCCACCCTTCAGGAAACTTCATCCCGAAGTTAAGGTATTTCATGATACAAAGGAAAAGAAACATGGTTCACACATTCATAACAATTAACCGACATTATTAATAAGTAAGCCAACAAAACTCATACATACTAATGTACATGTACAAGAAATGCATGTGTAGCTAGTACATACAAGTCTCATGCATGTACTAATAATCAATAACTATCACCCTTATAGTAATTTATGTATGCATCCAATCCAATCAACAAGACTATTCTTTTATAAAAGACAATAAACCAATCAAATGTTTGCAAAATCCTTTAATTACAATTATCTAGTTCAACAATTTTATTTAGACAACTGTGGTATTGTTACGTAATTATGAATATTCATATATACACATTTTCTTTTTAGAAGGGAAAAGCATTAAATTCCACCATCAGACAAATCTCCACACTTTCTCAACTATTTCTACTCATCCTTCCTCCCTAACTTACTTCCATCTTCATTCCTATCCTTCCTCTGCTGGACTATATTGGAGTGTCAACTACATTGACCTAACTCCAAATAGAACCCATAAGCAGAAGTGTCACTATCTCGACTAAGCTTCCCCAACAGACAACTGACAGTCATCATCACACGTCTAGGGGAGTGTGAGCTAACACCGTCCTCCCATAACTTCAGGTTTCAGAGGATACACGGTGGGAAATGCCTCCACCCCTCCTAATCATAACTAGGGTCCACACCCTACAATGGAATATACAGTGGCACCGTGTTGCTGGGAGTTTTGTCATCGTTTATTCGATTTTGGGTAGTCTCATCACCTAAAATTCTGCACTAGTCCACATATCATAGCAATGTATCCAAACCAATATAATTTCACATACAAGGATTCATACCATATTGTTTCTCGGCTAGTGGTCATGAAATCCACTTTCATCATCATTATCCCTTGGCTATTTCATAGCCCATAACCTGCAGATTAGTCTGTAACACAAACTCATACATTCTTATGCATTAGCATCATGTAATTGCATACAATCATCATTTCAATTCGGTATCCCTGTACCAACAACTTAACATCAAAGTTTTCAAGTTAGAAATAGATCTCATAATATCCCATAATTCAATTTCGACACCCATTCATAAAATTATCATTTACAAAATAGATTGCATCATATCCAACATCATTCTAATAGCATTTAAA
>ML779225.1:311708-324364 GCA_009831015.1 Picea engelmannii
AAAAACAATTTTTTTTTTTAAATAACAAAGGGCAAGCATGCATGAAGCCCACGTGCCCCGCCCTCGTCCCCCCCCCACTTTCAAAACCTAACCTTACACCATTTGTTCATGCTCCTTACCTGCTCTATCGCCTCTCCATTATGCTTTGTCCCTCTCGGCAGCTGGATGCTCGACTCTGAGCACTCGTGCATAGCGCACCTCACCTTGCCCCATGAGCTCCTCCTCCGATGGATATTCAGGTTCTGCGTTATTTATGTGTTATTATTTTTTTTTTGTGGTGCTTTCTGTTCTATGCTGTATTTTCTGTTCGTTTTTTTTTATATGAGCTATTTTTGTTCAACCTGCAGGCTGCCTTGGGTCGTGGTGTTTGGTCTTGGGCGCTGGGATCTGGTGCTTGGATCTGGGCACTTGGCACTTGCCGATGGGCTTTATGTATGGTGGTGGCGCTTAGGCATTTGGCTTGTACATTTGGTGTTGTCAATGCTGACTTCCATTTTTTTTTTCTTTTGGGTTTTCAAAGCAAGTGTAGAACCCCTCGATTTGGACCCTGAAATAAAGGAAATCGTGACCTTTGTTCCTCTCGATCTGAAACAAATCCCTTGCGATTGGATGGTTTACCTTTTCTGTGCACCAAAAGTCATTGCTTCTTCTTTACACCAACGAACAACCTCTCATTTGGTGTCTACGTCCAAAGAACTGCGACCTGTGTGTTACCTTTGACCACCCTCGATCTAATTCCTGAGGTAAATTGTGATCGACCTCCTCCATGCCTTTTCTCTTATATCTATTTTATTTATTTTCTCTTTGTTTGAATTCTGCCTGATCTTTCTTTATGTTGCACAGAGTAGGATGAAGCTAATGTAGTGATGAAGTATTATATGGACTAGAGTTTCTGATCCAAAGAGATTTGAAGAAACAACCCTTGGTTGTCTGAGCATTAGCTTCTTCAGTTCTCTAGTATGTTTTATTTCTCTTTTATTTTCTGCCGCTACTCTTGGTGAGGTTCGAGCTAAGGGTAAGACCTTTGTTCTAGGAGAGCGAGGGCGCATTTCTATTGTTCAAGGGTTTTATTTTGATGAAGCGAGTGCCATGGTCAGTCCCGTGTGTGTTATCACAAGCTACTTGCTCAGATCTAAGTGAAAGGCATTTGTTCCAGGAGAGCGAGCGCACAGGGTTATTGTTCTAGGGTTTTATTTTGGATGACATCAACACCAAGATTAGCCTCATTCTGTCACATGCTTCTTTCTCAGATCTAATGGGAAGGCATTTGTTATAGGAGAGCGAGGGTGCGAGCTTATTGTTATAGGTTTTTTTTTTTTATAGGAGAGCGAGGGTGCGAGCTTATTGTTATAGGTTTTTTTTTTTATAGGAGAGCGAGGGCGCAGGGTTATTGTTCAGGTTTTTTTTTTTACTCAGACTTTTTTCTTTAATTTGTTTTAATATATTTGAAAGTATGAAACAAATTATGTATACATCTCTCCCTGGGTTTTGAATGGTTGTCTTATACGTGTTATACACTTTTATGGCTAATGTACTGATTTGAGTAACTATTTCCCTTTTTTTTTGTTGGGCGGCTATTGACAACATCTCATATGGGCCATGTATTTCATTGTCTTCTCAGTTTCTCCTTTCTCAAAATATTTTTTTTTATCTTCCTTTCATCTGCACTTGTTTGTTGAGTCTAGGTGGTGAAAAAATTATCTTTATTCTCAGAAGCACAACTTGTCATATTATGTTGCAATCTTGGCTCACATTGTAATTGTCCATTGAACTTTGTCTCTTTTGCATTGATAATTTGAAGCCTGCTTGAGAAATGTCAGTTTGTCATAATCTGGTGAATCCCAAACATGCTTAATGATTGGTCTGAAGCTTTGATGAACTTCTTTTCATACTAACGTTAATAAACTTACCTCAAGTCCTACATATCTATTTTGAACTTTATATAAGATAAGAGTCCCAAATGTGGAAGGTAAGGATCTCTGTAACATAATATGTTTTTTGTACGCTCACAATTTATTTGCAATTTTATGACACTTGTAGAGTACTAAACATAATAATAACTTGCCAGGTTTAGCTTTTCCAATTAATAAATTAGATCTTATAAATATACGACATCAGACTAAGCTCAAAATTTCTAATTCTCAAGTTATGTCATCATGCATTTTGTCCATTGGGGAATTCCATCACAGGCTGCAGCTCGGGCACATCGAGTAGGGAGAAAACAAGACATTATGCTTGGAGGTTGGCTGGAGCTTGGCCCTCGGGCCCAAATTTATATTTACTCCTTATATATATATTTTCAAATACAAATTACTTAGGGATTGTTTAGGATTTCAGGGCAAAGGGTTTCAATATAGTCAATCAGGAGTTGTTTAAATTTCTGGGTTAGTGTTGAACAGTTTCAATTCTAACTTTCCTTCTTACAAGCGGTTAGCTGGGTAGGTGGGTAGGCCCTTAAGGCTCCAGATTGTGAACGAAGCTCTGATACCATGTGTAGGAACCTGATTTTAAGTAAGCCTAAAAAAATTCATACAATTAAACATAAATTTCTTTCAATGCCTAAGTAATTCAATAATCACCGTATAAGCATATAATATTCAACATAAAATTTAATTTATCCACAACATGAATTAAGTTTATGAACAACATGCTAATAATTTACATAATCATCACATAACTCAGAAAATTCATAAATAAAATACCTCTTCATGATGCTAAACTCTTTCTTATCTGGTTGTCCTCCCTGCTGCCTTGCCCAACCTATTGCTTTGACCAATCCATGCACAAACCGACTAACCACCCAACCAGCTAGGAGCAGCCTATCTAGCTCCCTAGCTCCAGGATACCGTAAGGAATCCTGGCCCCCATGCCCCAAACCCCCAACAACCTGCTGCCCCCTGCAATGATTCACCAAAACCCCCCAAAACCAAACTCCCCACACCATAAAATATGACAAACCAGAAATACAGTGCCCTCCTCCAAAATGCTTCTTCCCCCAAAATCATCCCCTCTTCCGTTGGACTGCTCCCGTCATATCCCCCCCCATCCACCGACTCCCTATCCTCAATTAATTACCTTATCCTCCCCATTATTACCTTATCCCATGCCTTTATTACCTTATCCTTCATTTAATGCTTCATTCCCCCTGCATACGTAAAGTCTTTAATTAAATAAATTAAAATTATTAAGCCCCTTTAATTCATTACACAAAACTTTAATGAGTCAATTGATTAATTACTTAATCAATTCAATAGATATAAACAATTAATTAATTAATAAATAATTAATAAATATTATTAAGAAATAAACATTGTTTAACTAAAACATATTAGGACAGTTAATTATCTAATTAACTATACTTGATAAACCCTATGCAACTATCTAACCAAGGTTGTTACATCTGTACTTATATATACAAATGGAGTTTTATACGGTCCGAACTAGATCCGGAAGGAATTCCGTTTTAACGCAGTAAGTCTATACATACTGATTTCTTCACTATTTATATATCCAAGTATTAAAACTGTAGCAACAATATTTGCGGTATAACCGCGTACTTCCAATATTGACTTTATGTAGTAAGTATGATGAGATTATCTAAAAATTCTTCAATGGTACAACGAGGATGCTATATAATCTATGGTAGTGCTCTGTCAGAGGAAAAATGTATATGTATATTCAATTATTTCCATATAGTTCCTGCTATTCTGTAACTCCCTTATTATCATAGTCATTTTCTGGTTGGAATAATTTGTTTGTCTGTATACTATGTCAACATATTTCTGTATAATTGATTTTTTGGTTACAGTCATTTCATTTAATTTTCGTTTAATCAATAAAGCCTACGCAAAGTACCAACTGCAATTGGATCTTTATGACTATATATATATATTTATGGAAATATAAATGTGATATATACACAGACATGTTCAAATCCAATCATACATAGATGGTTCCTCCTAGAAATTTAATAACAGGAATAAACATACACCTGTAGATAGAATCTGTTTTAGATTCATTTAAACATAGATGTTTTTTCCTAGAAATTTAATTACAGGAGAAACATTTCCAGAAATTTGTCATATGTTATAAACTTTACACAAATGACCAGATTTCATTCCTGAAATATTTCACATTAGCATAACCAGATGCATTACATCGGATATATATATATATATATATATATATATATATATATATATATATAATCATTCAAATAGAGAGAGGAAATATTAACATATCTGAACCAATTCACAGGGAGACAAAGGGAACAACCACGTTCCTCCCAACCGTAGAATAGGGTAGCCAAAATCACTTGCCCGATTCACCCCCTAACCTGACCATGAATCCATGAGGGAGAACCTGAAAATCTCCTCTTCAGCAATGTCCTTCAATTCCAACCGATTCCTCTTGCCTCACACTCACATAGTGTTCATAACAGCAAGGAAAAAAAAAATCAATAGTCTCCTTTCCCAACATACTTGGTAGCATCCTACCTCCTCACATATGTTATTTATCAATTTGCCTAGGTCTTTTCTCTCCTTTGGAAATTTTCGCAGCTTTCTAAATCCATGATTTTTAGAGGCTACCAATGGCCATATCACTGATTTTCCACTTGTAAAAATCATGCTAGAGGTAGTTCCAACATGTTCCCCACTCATGGAGTCATGGTTAGCTAAATTTAACATGGTTGTTCCATTTGTCCTCCTGCAATCAATATAAAATATTCTGTTTTCATACAAGTGTCATAGTCAAATAGTTAGTTGGGTCAAATCATGTTTCTTCTCAACAGTCATAATAATTAATTATAATGATCAAATTTGAATTTCGGAATTCCATAAATGGCAAAAACTTTCCAAATTTGAATTTACTAAAAACATAATAAATTTTCAGCAAATTTAAATTTCAAAATTATTTTAGTTTTTTGGGGATGTTACATCCTTTCCCCCTTCAGTAAAACACTGTCCTCAGTGTTCATTCCTTTCTTGGAACAGGATTGGATGAGATTTCCGCAAATCTCCCTCCAACTCCCAAGTGGCCTCCTCAGGACTAAAGTTCTTCCATTGCACCTTTACCTGAGCAATGACTTTGTTCCGAAGTGCTATTTCTCTCTGGTCCAGAATGCGCAGGGGTTCCACCTGGAACTTGCCTTCGGGTTCCACCTGCACCAAGTTCCAATCAATCGTATGAGTACGATCATGAATATACTTTTTCAACAAAGAGACATGAAATACATTATGAATTCTTAGATTAGTTGGAAGTGGAAGTTGATATGCTACAGGTCCAATTCGAGCTAGTATCTCGAAGGGCCCACAAAACCTGGGTGCCATCTTGGCACAGTTCCCTAACTTCAACGAGATTTTTCGGGCTTTGAATTTCAAATAAAAATGCTATCCCACTTGAAATTCCAAGTGTCTTCTTTTCTGATCTGCATAGCTCTTCTGTTTGTCCTGTGTTTCTTTCTAGTTCTGTTGTACCTTTCTTACCATGTTCTCCATTTGTTGGAGCATTTCTATTCCAACCATGAGTCTGTCAGTCGGGTTATCCCAGCTAATTGGAGTCATACATTTTCTGTCATACAGTATTTCGAAAGGGCTCAACTTAGCTGAAGTTTGGTACCCATTGTTATATGCAAATTCCACCAAGTGTAGGTAGTCTTCCCACTTGTTCGTTTTTGATCTTACATACATGTGGAGCATATCCTCTATGATTTGGTTTGTCCTTTCGGTTTGTCCATTCGTTTATGGATGGTAACTCATAATGAAATTCAAATTAGTATTTATCCCTACAAACAATTCCTTCCAAAAAGCAGATGTGAATTTTACGTCTCTATCTGAAATCACCATTTTAGGAATACCATGCAGTCTAAAAATTTCTTTCATAAATATTTCAACAATGTTTATATCTTTAAAAGTAGACTTTACATGAATAAAGTGTGCAGACTTACTGAGTTTATGGATTACAACCATGATAGAATCATTATGTTTCTGAGTTTTAGGCAAACCTGTTATAAATTCCAACGATATGGTCTCCCATTTCCATTCTGGTACTGGTAATGGTTGTAATAGGCCGGCTGGATGCTGGTGTTCGGTCTTAACCTGCTGACAATCTTGGCTAAGTACTCTGTTGTTTCCCCCTTCATATTAGGCCAGTGAAATAGTTTTCTGAGTGCTGTTATTGTTTTCTGGTAACCTGGATGGCTAGAATATAGTTTCTTATGCACTTCGTCCAAAACTGTTAATTTTAACTCTGTTGAATCTGGTATGGAAAGTCTATTTTTAAATCGTAAGAGTCCCTTCTTGTCGATACTTAGATCTGGTTTATCTGAGTTTGCGGTAATTTTTTATAATTCTGTCATCGTCTTAGTGTAATTTTCGTCGTTAATACTTGCATCCTTATTCTTTGTTCCAGATCACTTTCTACCCTGTTGATATTTATCTCAAATAACCCATTGACTCTTTTGCTTAAAGAGTCTGCTACTTTATTTTCCTTACCCTTGATATGTCTGACCTCGAAGTTGAATTTTCTCAAGAAGGCTAGCCATCTTGCTTATATTGCATTAAGATTTGGTTGGCTAAATAGATATTTCACCACGCTATTGTCCGTCAGTAGTAAGAATTTTTTGCCCATTATTTAGTGTTGCCACATTTTTAAGGCGTGTATTACCGTGGCCAATTCTAAGTCATGAGTGACATAATTTCGCTCATGTTCTTTTAATTTTCGGGACTCATAACAAATAACGTGTCCTTCATGAGTTAGGACACCACCTAGTCCTTCTTTACTTGCATCGATACATATGGTGAAGTCTTTATCTGGGTCTTTTACCTTCAATATGGGTGCAGTTGTTAGTAATTCCTTCAGCTTGTTAAAACTGTCTTGGCACTTCTCTGACTAGTTGAACTTGGTCCCTTTCGTTTGTAATGACGTGACAGGGTAGGCTATCTTGTAAAATCCTTCTATGAATCTGCAATAATATCTGGTGATTCCCATGAATGACCGGATATCCGCTACATCCTTAGGTACCGGGCATTCCATAATGGCTTTTATCTTTTCCGGGTCTACAACAATGCCTTCTATTGAAATTACATGTCCTAGATATTGTATTTCTTTTTGATAGAAGTCACAGTTGTCAAATTTGGCATACAGTTTGTGTTTCCTCAATGTTTGTAGAACTATTCTTAAGTGTTCATCATGTTCTTCCTTCGTTTTTGAATAGACCAGAATATCGTCGATAAATACCACTACGAACTTGTCTAAGTACGGGCTGAAAATATTGTTTATCAGGCACATAAACATGGCTGCTACATTAGTGATCCGAACAGTATGACTATGAACACATAGTGTCCATATCTTGTCTGAAAAGATGTTTTGCTTATGTCCTCATCCTTTATCCTAACTTGATGATAACCAGATTGTAAATCCAACTTTGAAAAGATCCGAGCCCCACCTACTTGATCGAACAAATCGTTTATCCTTGGTAAGGGGTATTTTCTCTTAATAGTCATTTTGTTCAGCTATCTATAATCGATACACAGTCTTAGAGTACCATCTTTCTTTTTCACAAAGAGGACTGGTGCCCCCCATGGTGAGACACTCGGTCTGATATACTCTTTGTCCAACAATTCCTGTAATTGTATTTTTAATTCTGTCAGTTCTGGTAGACTCATTCGGTAAGGTGCTTTGGAGATAGGGGCTAAACTGAGTAGTAGGTCTATGGAGAAGTCTATTTCCCTTCTAGGAGGTAATTCTGGTATATCATCCACAAACATGTTTCTGAATTCACGTAGGACAACAAAGTCTTCTAACTTTGGCTTATCTTCTTCTTTTAATAGATTCATCACTTGGATGGCATAAACTTGACATCCCTTTCTAATACATTTCCTGAGTTGCATCGCTGAAACTTGTCTGACTGATACAGGTTTTGGTATACCTTGGGCTATTCTAATAGTGCCAAGATCGTCTTTATAGTTAAGTATCTTTGTATAACAATCTAGTACTACTTTGTGTTGTTCTAACCAATCCATCCCGATAATCATATCGTAAGATGTTAGTGGTAGGATATTCAGATTTGTTCTTATATTTTGACCATCTAAGCTGAAATCAAAATCTGAAACAAAGTCAACTACTTTCCTTTTAGTACAATTTGCTAATTGTACAAGCCATGATTTTGCGTGCTTCAGTTTCTTAAGTTTATTTGACTCTACCACATCAGGAGTAATATAACTTAACGTAGCTCCAGGGTCAATTAAAAAATAAATTCAAGTGTTATTGATTTTACCTTCGATTTCTATCACCGAGGACTGGTGGTTAGCTTGTCAACCATATATGGCTGCATTTATCCAATGTAGGCTTCTACCCACGTCTCCCACCGTCGAGGCTTCCTGCAAATTATGAACAACAGTTCTGTTTGTTGAAATCAAATGTGGACAGTTCCTCCTTAGATGAGGCTCTCCACATTCCCAACACTTTAATGGCTCACATGAGCTATCCCCAAACTTCTTCGTTCCCAAGTTTACTGGTTTACCCCTACCTTGCGTATGCAGATGATTGGAGTGAAAATACTTTCTCAGAAAACTTTTTGTTGCATTTCAATAAGGAGCTAGTTGGTACCCCTTCTTCGGCTGGTTCATTCGATCTTGTTTCTTATCCTTCCAGGCTTTGGGAAACTCTACCCACTATTTATATTGGTCATATCACATTCGTGATTTCCTGAGTACTTCACTCAAGGATTTGGGGTTGTCAAACTCAATTCTGTCCCTGTAGGATTGTGGTAGACAACTTAAGAAGCATTGGATTTTTACCTTATCCTCTCGGATATACGGTATGAACCTTAGTAGTTCCATAAATTTATCTATAAGGTCCTCCATCATCATTTGTCCAAGTCGTAACTCATTAAATTCTTTCGTCTTCCTTTCATAATAGCTTTCAGAAAGGTATTGTTTCTTGAAATACTTCTTAAAGTCGGACCATTCCAACTATGTCTCCTTTTGGCCCTTGGCCAATTTTAGGTCTTGCCACCAAATGCTGGCCTTCCCTTTCAGATTGTAGATGGCCATTCTGACCTTCATGTTGTTGGAATAATTGTAGATATGGAAGTATTTTTTGATGTCCAACAACCATGCCTCAGCTTCTTCCCCTGTCCTAGAATCTCCATCAAAGGTAGCCTGTTTAATATTTTTAAATTCTCCTTCAAGGTGGTCTACTTATTTTCTTTTTCTGTCTGTTTTAGTTTTGTCTTCAGCTAAAGGTGTTCCTTCAGATGAACTGTCTCATTTTTCTATTTCTGACCCAGAGTTCTTGGAGGCCCTTTTCCTGACCTCTTCGTCATGGTTATCGTATTTTGGGATTTTCTTGGTCACTATACTTCGTAGTAGGACTTCATTTATCTGTTGTTGTTCCTGCTATGCTTCTTACATTTTTCATTGTCGGCTTTGAAAATCTGCAGTTTGACAATAAGATTCCTCATTGCTTCCAACAACTCCATGGGTCAGCTTCCATCACTGTTCTATCTCGGATCTCCAGGAGGTCCTTGCTGCAGATTTCCTTCCATCCTGATTTCTGCACCCTCCTGAGCTGCCATAATTAACACAAAACAAAAATGGATTTATGTTTGTAATCATAAGATTTATTAGTTTTACATAAATTAAAATATATACTAAGCAACTAATGTGGCCCTGTTCAGGCCCAGTGTTGTAACTTTTTGCTCTGATATCATATGTAATGTACACCAATTTACCCCAAAATAAAAATAAAAATTATTAGTATGTTTGGGAAACATTACTTCTCCTAGTCTTCAAACAATGAAGTTATTAATGGAAATTAAACTACTATGAACCTCCTCCTATTTAATAACTGACTTTGGCATCACCTTCCATCTTACTAATAGACACAATACAATTATATCTTTACATTTATGGCGTATATATGACTTTTAGTCCTATAAACAATTTAACCCTCACCCCTATGTATGGTCACTTACTTGAATACGAAACAATTTACTTTTATAAAAGGAGAAACTCAAGGGTTAAGGGTCGCAGCTTGTAAGCATTTAATGGTACTTAACTTTCGACTCACTCTAATCCTAACTGACCCTCCCCGTAGTCCAACTGAAGGGCTAACGAACTAAATCATCTTAACTGAACAATGAGGGAGTCATGATAGTGCATTAACTCGACAAGAAGTTTGAGGGCTTTTTCTGTCAGTTGGACTTAATAACCCTCTGTCTAGTCTATTAATGGAGGCCCTGTGAGTTCGCATTTCGAGGCCACCACTCACCCTGTATCCAATACACATATGCCACCTCTATTATGTCACATGGTTGGATAACACCATTGTACTCCTACTATTAGTCTGTGTAGTAATGGTTATTGCTCCATTGGGGTTCTCCCACCTAGAGTTTAGGGTTTTGTTTCTTCCTTACACATTTCTCCTCTGCGATGGTAGTCGACACTCTAGAGGTTTTCCCCTGGTGAGATATGCATGAACTACCCATCTTCATGGTAAGTTACGATACTCTCGTCATTGTTTGATGATGAGTAAGAAAACTCGAGAGGGATTTTGGTTATTCCAATATTTGTTATTTCTTACGGATTTTTTGTAGACAATGTCTTTCCTTCAAAGATTTGGCTATGTGGAAAGTCTCCTTTAGTCATGGGGAAATTTGCAATTTCAGTATACTAGACTACTCCTTATGCTTTGGGTTTTTTTAAACACGTAGTTATGAGAGAGAGAGGATTATTATTATTGTCCGGGGTTTGGACTTCCCCTCAGAATTTCCTCTGCTACCCCAAGCGTAAACGTTCGAGTATAGGTACCGATTCTATAATTTAAAGCAGGCTACCCCGACTATAAATTCTTTAAAATGCTTCTTGTGTATTATTTGTTCAAAGCTTCTTACTTCTTAAGTTGCCTACGTTTTATTTCCATTTGGGTATAGCTTAGACGTTCATATCTTATGTAGTTTCGCGTGTTAAGTTCCTGTTTGGAGTGCTAATCAAACTTTATAGCCCTTAAGACGCTTTCGTAAGTCCCTCACAGGTTCTAGAATTTCATTTGTTATTCGATTTTCTTTTGGGTCAAAGTTATAAAAATTTACAGTACTCATGGAGACATATGTGCTTGTTTCGTATGAAGGTCTATGAACTCGAAGCGTTCTTATAGATATTTCTTGGTTGAAGCATTAATTTTCTTTAATATTGAAACTATCATTCTTACTCTTTAAAGGATTGGGAACCGAGATATAATGATGGGGCTCTGTGTTTACGAGCATACCCATCAGAAATCCCTGGACCATCCTGCCCTCGACCTGGGACGTTTATACGATCAGATGCGGCAGAGGAAAAGACTCCAGTTCTCCCACCGTGAGTTGAGTACCACATTTCATTAAACTCTTCCTATCATTAATTATTCTATTAAAGGTTCTGTCCATTCTACTTTTATTATACAATACTAATGTAACTTGAAAAATTCCTTTCAGGGACTTTGACCGTGCATAGATTCGGGTGCAGACTCCCAGTCAAAAGCTCAAAAGGTATTTGGGTTTTAATTCGTTACGCTTAAAGAGTACCCTAGGTGTTTTTCTTCCTTTTTTTGATGTAATTTTAAGCCAGAAGGGTGAGCGTCATGAAGAGCATAGTCTATTCAAGGGATAGCCCGACCTTGTAACTCTGTATTTTAAGTTTCAATAGCCATAAGGAATTATTACCTTATTAATGTATATCTGGCTGAATTCGCATGTGGTTAAATTTTTATATGTTGAGTATTCGATTTTAGGGCAATACGGACAATGACCTCTGTCAAGAAATTTGGTCTCATAATGAACAATTCTAGAAAAGGATATCAACACAATTCTAAGGATAGTTATTCCGTATTGATTTTTCTTCTTGGATCTTATGGAAAAGAA
The DNA here is from genome assembly GCA_009831015.1 of Picea engelmannii. Lineage (NCBI taxonomy): Eukaryota > Viridiplantae > Streptophyta > Pinopsida > Pinales > Pinaceae > Picea > Picea engelmannii. Next base: position 323,611 of record ML779225.1, read on the forward strand.
TTTCATCAATTTTCTAGTTTTAATCCTGTACCCTTTACTCTTTCACACTGTATTCTATTTTGTATTTTATTGTCTTACCCGAATATCAGATGTTTGTATAGATCTGAACATATATATCAATATTCTATGTATGGATATGTTACTCTATATGAATGTTCAATACTGTATGCTTATATTGATATTGCAAACTTGTCTCAGCCTACTTCGATAAATGGTGAGGACTGTGACTCTGTATAATTATTCCTATTAGGTTATGATGTATAGATAACCTTTGTTTTGTACTTATATATACAAACGAAATTTTATACGGTCCGAACTAGATCCATAAGGAATTTTGTTTTAACGCAGTAAGTCTATACATACTGATTTCTTCACTGTTGATATATCCAAGTATTAAAACTGTAGCAAAAATATTTGCGGTATAACCGCGTACTTCCAATATTGACTTTATGTAGTAAGTACAGTGAGATTATCCAAAAATTCTTCAATGGTACAATGAGGATGCTATATAATCTATGGTAGTGCTTTGTCAGAGGAAAAATGTATAGGTATATTCAATTATTTCCATATAGTTCCTATTATTCTATAACTCCCTTATTATCATAGTTGATTTTCTGGTTGGAATAATTTGTTTGTATGTATACTATGTCAACATATTTCTGTATAATTGATTTTTTGGTTACAGTCATTTAATTTTCGTTTAATCAATAAAGCCTACGCAAAGTACCAACTGCAGTTGGATATATATATATAT